>VWPW01016753.1:455688-635044 GCA_013389825.1 Crypturellus undulatus
CCGGGTCGGAGCAGTGCGGAGCGGAGCGGCCGCGAGGTAGGGAAGGTGCCGCGCAGCCGGGAGCATCGCCCGCCGCGCCGCGCGCGGAGAGGGGCCGCGGCGGGGGCTGCCTCTGCGTTGGCGTTTCTTTATTCCTTGTTATTCTGATGATGGTGGTGGATCCGCGGGTTTGTGCTCTCACTGTAACTGTTACTGCTGCTATTTGTGAGACGGTGCGGGGGAGGGAGGGGGGCAAAGCCGCGGCGGGGACCGCGGTGCCTGCGGAGCCTCCCCCCCATCCCTCCTGCAGCGCCGGCGCGGGGGATCCGCGGGCGCCGCCGCCTCGTGCCCGGCCCAGGGCCGCGCGGGAGGGCGCCGCGGGCTGCGCTGCGCGGAGGTGCGGACCGGAGAGGGGCGCTTTGCAAAGAGGTATTTAGCTATTCATTCATTTATTTATTTATTGGGGGGGCGGTTGTGGCTTGTTGCAAAGGGATGCGGGGCTGCATCCCTGGCGGCGCGTGTGCGTGGCGCGGTGCCCGAGCGTGCCCGCGACCCTCCTCCCTTCCCCGCCTGGAGGCAGGGGGCGCCGGGCGCCCGCGGGGAGCGCAGCCCGCAGCCCCCGAGCCGGCTCCGGCCATCGCGTTGCGGCAAAAAACTGCGGTAGCGGCTGCGCACCGGGCGCGGGGTCCCGCCGCTCCGCTCCGTGCATCCCCCTGCCGTGCCCACCCTCCCGGGCCCCGCGCGTCCTCCCTCGCCGCGGCTGCCCCGGTGCCGCTCGCTCCCTGCAGCTGGCGCCGGCTCCCGCCGCTCGCACCCCGGCTCCCGCTGCCGAGCCGGCTGCTTCCCACCGCGCGGCAGGAAAGTGGCAAGTTGGGAAGCGGGGTCCGGGGAAGGTGCGTGCGGAGGAAGCGATCGATTATTGACGGGTTTGTTTGGGGAGAAGAAACAGCCTGCAACTCAGGGGAAATCCTGGGCTTCGGTATTTTCAGAGTGAAAAATGGCAGCTCAGCTGGCCTGGCTGCATGTGAAGTGTTCTTGAAAGCCACCTCTGTATCAGCGCAGGGATGAGAGCAAATTGCATGAGCTTTTTTTAAAAAAAAAAGAAAAGAAAAAAGTTGTTTTTGTCGGGTTTCGGTAGTGTCAGGCTGGTGAATTGTGACTTTGTTTCACCCTGTAAGTCGGGGTGTTGTTGTTATTCCTGGAGACGGGACCGTATGTCCGTGCATGCTCTTCCTCGTCCGCGTGCCTCCGCTGGCTGCCTGGAGCTGATCTGCTCATTCCACGGGTCCTTCGTTGTGTCTCGGGGCTTGATTTACCACCGATTTACTTAAACTTGGTAAAATAAGTGATAGAAACAATGTGCTTGCATACCTATGTATCCCTTGAGCGAATCTCAGTATTACTGTAGTGGTATCTGTATGCGTCGATTATATGCATACATATACATTGAGTGTGGATACTGCCTTTTTTGCCAGCAGCTTCATCCTTCATACACTCTGTTATCCAATCCAGGTTTTTGGTCATGCGTAACTTCAGCTTTTCTGTTGAAATGCATGGCAACATGTGAGCAGTGCAGTACTGAGGAAGTAAATGTGCATAAAATGGGAATCTCCTCTGGTTATTCTACTTTCCTAGTTGTGCATGTTTGGTGTGTGAGAAAGAAAAATGCATTTGATACAAAGTTATTTGTGTTTGTCTGCAGATATTTATGTTCCATATTTGAAACTCAGGCTCCCGAGTATTTGTTTGGGTTGTTAAAACCTTTCATGTTGTTTGAAATTCAGCGCTTGTAGTTTATCTATAATCCTTGGCAGGTGCAGTAGCTCAGTGGAGTACAGTTTTTAACCCAAACAGCTTTTTGGAACAATGATGACAACTGAAAAACATTTTCTTTTTTCTTTCCTTCTTTCTTCTTTAGATTCTTTATCTTTGTTCAGGAGTCTAAGGTTGCTTGCTGATCACAAGAAGATGTTTCTGTGGCTCTTTCTGGTTCTGTCATCTCCAGTTTCTTCTACCACTGCAGATACTGATATATCTGTGGAGATTTGCAATGTTTGCTCCTGTGTGTCAGTTGAGAATGTCCTCTATGTCAACTGCGAGAAGGTTGCAGTCTACAGACCGAATCAGCTTAAGCCACCATGGTCTAATTTTTACCACCTCAACTTTCAAAACAACCTGCTAATTGTTCTATATCCAAACACCTTTCTTAATTTTACACATGCGGTGTCCTTGCAACTGGGTAATAATAAATTACAGAACATTGAGGGAGGAGCATTCCTGGGTCTTAGTGCATTAAAGCAGTTGCACTTGAACAACAATGAATTAAAGATTCTCCGAGCTGATACCTTCCTTGGCATAGAGAACTTGGAGTATCTCCAAGCTGACTACAATTTAATCAAGTTTATTGAACGGGGAGCCTTCAATAAGCTTCACAAGCTGAAAGTCCTCATCCTTAATGACAATCTGATTTCATTCCTTCCTGATAATATTTTTCGATTTGCTTCTCTAACCCATCTGGATATACGAGGGAATCGAATACAGAAGCTTCCATACATTGGGGTTCTGGAGCACATTGGGCGAATCGTCGAGTTGCAGCTGGAAGACAACCCTTGGAATTGTACTTGTGATTTGTTGCCACTGAAAGCGTGGCTGGAGAACATGCCCTACAACATCTACATCGGCGAGGCCATCTGCGAGACGCCCAGCGACCTGTACGGGAGGCTGCTGAAGGAAACCAACAAGCAAGAGCTGTGCTCCATGGGGACGGGCAGCGACTTCGATGTGCGCATCCTGCCTCCCGCACCGCCAGAGCCGGGCTACAGCACCCCCAACGGACACACCACACAGACCTCGGTGCACAGGTTGGTCACGAAGCCTCCGAAAACTACAAATCCTTCCAAGATCTCGGGGATAGTAGCAGGCAAAGCCCTCTCCAATCGCAATCTCAGTCAAATCGTATCCTATCAGACCAGGGTGCCTCCCCTAACGCCTTGCCCACTGCCTTGTGTTTGCAAAACACATCCTTCTGACCTGGGATTAAGTGTGAACTGCCAAGAGAGAAATATAGAGTCAATGGCCGAACTCATACCAAAACCTCTGAATGCCAAGAAGCTGCACGTAAATGGCAATTATATTAAGAATGTGGACACGGCAGATTTCACTGAGTTCGAGGGGCTGGATTTACTGCATCTAGGCAGCAATCGGATTTCAGTAATCAAGGGAGAAGTTTTCCGCAACCTTACGAATTTACGGAGATTGTATCTCAATGGCAATCAGATAGAGCGCCTGAGCCCAGAAATGTTTGCTGGCCTCCACAATTTGCAGTATCTATATTTGGAATACAATGTTATCAAGGAAATCTTAGCAGGCACTTTTGACTTGATGCCAAACCTGCAGCTGCTCTACCTGAACAACAACCTTCTGCGGAGCTTGCCAGCCTACATCTTCGCTGGCGCGCCGCTCGCTAGACTGAATCTGAGGAACAACCACTTCATGTATTTACCTGTAAGTGGCGTTCTTGATCAGCTAAAATCTCTGACACAAATCGATCTGGAAGGTAATCCATGGGACTGCACGTGTGATTTAGTTGCTTTAAAACTGTGGCTTGAAAAGCTAAATGAAGGTATTGTGGTGAAGGAGCTGAAGTGTGAAACACCTGTACAGTTTGCTAACATTGAACTGAAGTCTCTGAAAAACGAGATCCTCTGTCCTAAACTCCTAAACAAGCCATCCGCGCTGTTCTCCAGCCCCGTGCCGGCCGTCACTTTTACAACACCACTCGGACCAGTTCGGAGCGCTCCTGGCGGCCCAGTTCCCTTGTCCATCCTCATCCTAAGCATATTAGTTGTGCTTATTTTAACAGTGTTTGTTGCTTTTTGTCTTCTCGTTTTTGTGCTTCGGCGCAACAAAAAGCCAACGGTCAAGCATGAAGGCATGGGAAGCCAGGAGTGCAGCTCAATGCAGCTGCAGCTGAGGAAGCACGACCACAAAGCGAACAAGAAGGACGGCCTGGGCGCGGAGGCCTTCATTCCTCAAACCATCGAGCAGATGAGCAAAAGTCATACCTGTGGCTTGAAGGAGTCTGAAACGGGCTTCACCTTCGCTGATCCACCAGGGCAAAAAGTCATCCTGAGAAATATTAATGACAAAGAGAAAGATTTGTTGCACGTGGATAGAAAAAGACTCAGCACAATTGATGAACTGGATGAATTATTCCCTGGGAGGGATTCCAATGTATTTATTCAGAATTTTCTTGAAAGTAAAAAAGAATACAACAGTATAGGGGTTAGTGGCTTTGAAATACGTTACCCAGAGAAACAACAGGACAAAAAAAACAAGAAATCCCTAATAGGTGGTAATCATAGTAAAATTGTAGTAGAACAAAGAAAGAGTGAATATTTTGAACTGAAAGCTAAACTTCAAGGTTCACCTGACTACCTACAAGTCCTTGAAGAACAAACAGCTTTGAATAAAATATAGGTCATGCAATCTTATTGCCTACAGAGGACATTTATTTAATGATGAAAGTGCCTTTTGTTGACTTTTAACTTCCAAATACTATATTATATTGGTAGGCATAGAGGCAGGGGTATCCACGGGTACTGATTAACAGTAGCTGCACATGGTTTGTCAGTAGAGGAGAAATTCCTTAATAGGTTTTACTACATAAAGCTCATGCCCTGTGGAATCTTGTAGGGATACTGCAAACTCTATTGCCAAAGGGATGCTTTATACACGTTACACTGAATTTAACCTCAAGAGGCATATATGTTTTGTACCTTAAATGCTAAACCTTCGTCTCCTTGTGATTTGTTAGAGCAAACACAAGAAACCTGGTACTGGTGTTTGTACCTCAGCTGGGTCCTTCATCCTGCACGTGGATTTAAGTTGGTGGAACTGGAGTAATCCTTTGATTTGTGGTGTTGTAATGGCACTGTTTAAAGATTATCTGAAAAGTAACAAGCATGCAAAGAGAGAACATTCGATAGTATGTGTAAATTGGTTACATTTATGGCCTGCATCTTGAAACCACTGGAATTATAATGTTAAATTGTGCAAATATTTGTTTAAAATATACCATGCATTACATACTGATGAAATAAATTTGACCACTTGAAACATACCTGTCTATACATAAAATTAAAAGAAAGAGAATAACCTGACTTCTGCAGCATTTGTGGTGATCTGAAGAAAATATTTGATGTTTATGCAGAATCTGTTGTAAGACTCATCTCCGAAGAAAACCAGAGTTCCTTCTCAGTTATGTGAAACGCTTGCAACCCTAACGGGTTTTCCAAAATTGTCAGTGCTTACTGTGTGAGCGTAGCAGAAACTATTTTTGTAATATAATTCATATTTATGAAATACTTTGTATACTAAATAGGAAAATATGTACTCCTTAATATGTATTTAATATGCCTGACTTGTTTTCCTGATCACAATGCATTAATCATTCAATATAAATAAAAACAGAACAATATACCAAACAGAATCCGGGGATGTAATGTATAGAATTATCCAGAATTAAGTGATCAGGTATAATAATAATAAAATTGTTCTGTATTATTCTTGTGAAATTAGCATATTATCTTATTTCAGATTTGTTACCAATGGTGCATTTTAAAATAGATCCATTAGTTTTTTAGTATCGTGTCTCAGGCAATTACTTGCCATCAGTTGTCTTGCTTTTCAGGGTTCTACAGCTTAATCTAAATAGTTTTCACTACAAGTATTTACAGGAATTCATGATAAGGGTAATATTTTCATTGTATATGCATCAATTTTTCAGTTCTTACTATCTGTCTGACTGCTCTCAATCAGAAAATCTATCAGAATAGTAAACTGTATGGCAAACCACATCTGTTTAAAACCACACTGTAAAATGAATATAGTGGTCTCAGTTCAGTTCAGAGTATTGTGTAGTTCATATGTATAGGGAATAAAACCTTTGTGAAAGCTGATTCTGAATAGCTAGGAAGAGAAAAGTAGGTGGGAAGGTGAAAAATACCCACTTTATCTCACAAATAGATAGATAGATAGATGGTAGCTTGAGATGAGAGTAGAGATCTACTTGGTGAAGTCTCACACAGAAAATCCATACTATGAGACTTAACATAAGTTCATTGATGTGAAGAGGATTTTTTTTCATTTATTTCAATGAGCTTTGGATAAGACCCTCTATCATCTCCTTTGCGTCCAGAACTCTTTTTTTTTTTCCATCTACCATTTATAGTCAATAACTAAATCAATCAAGATTAGTAGCTAATAAGCATGAATATTTTTCATGAATTTGAAACTAGCAGATATTACAGCAAGACCCACACTAATGTGGGGAAGGCTGTATCAGCTTTTTGCATTGTAAACCTCTAATTTCAGGGCTTTATGACACTGCTGTAAAAATTTTATTCTGGTATGACACTTGGCAAACAGCCTGGAGTATATTTTTTAAGAAGTTAAAGGGAAAAAAAGCTGCTTTATTTAAAAGAAAACAAAAAGACATTTTCTACTTTCAGACAGATTTGTTTATGCTCTTGTAACCTAGAAAGAGGGTTGTTTTATTATTTTCTCCACAACATACAGTATATAAATGACTTCAAATAATAAAATGATAACAAAGAAATGGCTGAGTTGATCTTTCAAAAAGCTGCTGTTGTCCATGCACAATAATTTAATTATTGTATAATTAAATAATTCAAGATGTCATAAGGATTTTCAGGAGATGGTTACTATGCATACATGCATTTTTGGCATAAAAGATTCCTAGCTGGCCATTGACACAATACATTGCCAAGACTTTAAGCAGAGTATTTGGGCTTGTTGTTTTGGGAATTTGCAGTGTAGGGAGTGTTGAAGGTGCTGGCAGAGCTGCCCTGCCGCAGCCCTGGGGGCAGCGGGGGGGATCAGGGTCACCCACTCCTGCTGTGCCCAGGCTGCAGCTCTGGGAACGTGTCTAGGTTCACGGGGACTTGCCAAGGTGCGAGGCTCGTGACACCCTTCACGCATTGTCACAAGCTGTCGTGCCTCCTCCTGTACCCTTCTGGTGAGAGGCAGCGTTAAAAAAGCTTTTGAAAATAGCAAATAAATGAAGGCTTCGAGGTGCTGCTAAAACCTATGTGTTCGTGTCTGGTGTTGCCTGAGTTAAAAGAACAGTTGGCAGCCAGCATGCCTCCCTCAGCTAGGAAGAGAGAGCTTGTTTTCCTCTCTTACTGAGGTGAGAAGGGGAGGAGATGAGGTTCTTCATCTATTTGCTGATGAGAGGAGGAGCTGTATGTACTGTTACACCTGTGCTAGGTCAGATTTTCCTATTCATTGAGGCCTCAAACTGGTAAAGCATCCAAGCTTATTTTAAATCCTAGTCACGAGCTTAAACCAGAGCACTTGCTCAAGAGAGGGTCTTTGGTGAAGTTTTGTCATTGACCTCAGAAGAAGCATGCACAGAAGAGCTACTGTGTGTAATGATAGTCCCTGGCGCCCGTTGTCCAGTGCCGTCCCCTCCCGAGGGCTGTCCGGTGGCTCCGCAGGGTGTGCGTTTGAGGGTCGGGTCACCAGCATCAGTAAAGATTGCACAGTCTGGACCTCCCCATAGAAATTGTTCTGTAGTGTTTTACATACATGGTGCAATATGTAGGCATAGTAATGTGAGTGACAGAGTGCAGAAGCTGGCAAAACACCCTTGTGATGTTGTTACTTTGAATGACAACCTTGATGTCAGTTTTTCCTCCATGGTTTGAGACAGTGTTATGTATCTATACAGCGGTTTTAGTGTAATGTCCATTCAAATCTACGGTCAGCCTATCCGGGAAAGTGAATCTTCTGACGTGGCTCGGCAGATCTGTGCGCTCGCTGCATTGGTTTGAGTGGCCGTGCTTGTGAAATGGCTGTTAAGACCCATAGACGTGGGCTAAATCAGTGAAGGTGTTAACATAATCTGTTGTGTTCATTGTATTATAAAGAAGTTTACTTTTTTAAAATGAAATCAATAAAGTATAAGCATTTCCTTGAAAATAAAAAAAAATGTGCAATTTTATCAGAAAGCAACTATTAAGGTGCAAGAACACAAGGCCATTACGACAATTTACATCTTATGTTTAGTGTTCCAGATTACCAGTAAAGACATTTGAAATCTAATATGAAGAAACTGTTTTTCCATTATATTTTTTTGAAAAAAGCCATAAGGATGGTATAAAATATGATCAGCATGGCCTTGTGAATGCTGTTAACAAATGTTTCAGAGTTAGCAAAACACATCTAGAACTTGATGGTGGTATAATATCTATAATATTTTTTGCATGATTTGTACATTGATATTGTATGAAATGAGCACAGTGAGATTTTTTTTTGGTTGCATCCAAAGAGATGGGAAGGAAAAATAACAAGAATGTATTTATAATCACTCTATTTTGAAATAAAGTCAAGAAAACAAAATGTATTGTTTTTACCCTGCTTCCATCATTCCAATTTTAGATTAGTTGATAATAAGAATAGCTACTTTTTAACATCCAGTCCGATGTAAAACAAGGAAAACTGTTGTTTATGACTTTGGTTTGCCTTCAGCTACATCTAAATATTAGTCAGTATTGACTTAAGAAATTTGTATGAAGTATTAATAAAATTGTTTGGTACAATGGTATCTCTGAAGCTACAGTTTGTTGAATGCCTGAAATATTCTTTTTCAGGTTATTTGTATACGGGAGAAAGAAAATCTGTTAAATAGTTAAACATGTATGTCTTCTAATCACCTGGGACAGTTTATTTGTTGTCATTGTTTAATGGAAGCTTATCCCATTGTCTAACAAAACCCTCTTTGCCTCAGTTATGAAAATAGCCCCTCAGAAGTCAGTGGAACTTTCTGCATTAGTATCATGATCAGAAATCTGTTTCTGGTTGGACTCCACAATCATTGGAAGTGTTTGGAGGAACAGTCACACTCCAAACAAATGCTAGGGGCATTTGTTTTGATTTTTTCTCCCTTTCTCATTAATCACCTTCAGTAAGACAGCTTTGTAGAGGAACAAAATTAATTTATCTTTAATTAATCCGTTATCAAACGGGGAGGAAAAAAATCAATCCATATACCTTTTAACTAGGATGTTTTTCATAAATGAACATTGAAAAGGCATCTTTAGGTATTTTAACTTCCAAATTTAGATTTTCTAGTAAAACGTTTTTGCAAAGCATAATAAAAATCTTCCTGGAAGGGGTGAGGAGCAGGAGCAGATCGATATCTAGATTAAACATTCCCCTGCTGTGCCAGATTTAACATGCAGTGCAATGGCAGTGAATGTGAATCAGAATGTGATATGGACTAGAAAATCAGGACTTGATACTGTGTTTTTTCTTCCCTGCCAACTGCAGAGAAATGCTAGGAGGAAATCCACCGCATTCATGGGGAAAGTGAGGGCCTGCTCATATATTTAATACGAGTTCTTTCTGATGAACTGGAGGATCAAGATTGATATTTGAAAATAATATGCATACATTGTTCCCTGAATATAGAGGAACTCTGCAATGTTCTTCTAACACATTTTTCCACTATTTATTTTTGATTGCAATTCATTCATCCTTTTGTATTCTGATTGATACAGTGTTGAGAAATAAAAGTAAGAATGCTTATGCTCAGGACCAACCTCCTCTCAGAAACAGGCTTCAGTAGAATCAAATCAGACTTGACCTGGTAAACGCAAAAGCAGAAATTTACCATTTCTTGGATGCATTCCTGTGCCACGTGCTCTAGGTGGCCCTGCGTGTGCAGGGGGGTTGGACTAGATGACCTCTAGAGGTCCCTTCCAACCTTAGGCATTCTATGATTCTATGATTCTATGATTCTACCATATTGTTGAAGGAGTTGATCTATCAATCACGGAAATCAAAAAGAAGCCAGGTCATATTTTTACTAAAATGTAACAAAATTGACTTGAAGAAAGAAAATACGATCTTGTTTTTTGTTCCATTAATTTGTTGTGGCAGAGCTATTATTAATTTTAAATAACAGTAGGACAGACTACAATATAGGAGCAGTCCTACCTAATGAAAGTGTTTGCTGATTTAGGAGCTGTGTGCATTCTGTAAATATAGTGTGGGTAGAAAACTGTTTAAATTTCCTGTTTTAGCACATAGACTTGCATCATACACTGGATAGCATTAAGATGAGATCTTTTATCTTCTGTATCTAATGGAACAAACGTACCCCAATCTTCTCACATATTAAAATAGGAACTTTATTGCAAGTATGTTCATTTTGCAGTTAATTTTATTCGTAGTCATTGGTAATCTTTAAAATCAGTTACTTATTGCCTGAAAATAATGCATTTGGAATAGTCTATTATTTCTAAGATACTGCTCTTTAGGTCGCAGACTGATGTCGTATTATATTGATTTTTCATTCTCCTTCTATGAATTTTTGTAGTCATTAAATATGAAGTCATTTTTAAGAGCACAAAGAATCCGGATAAGGAAAAGACACCTGATATCATGTATGCATTTTATATATGTATGTATGTGTATGAATGTGTGTAAGCATCCATGGGCATGTGCCAGGACAGATTTGGAATAAATCCACACTGACTGACAGGCGTTAAAGTGTCTACAGGATTGACCCTCTGACCTCTGCTTAATCAGAAAGCAAGAGGTGATGTCTACCTTGGTTCTCCCTATCCACAAGCATTTCATTTCTTGATTTAATCTCATGTCATTTCCTAGAAATGTGTGTCCTGTGACCTTCCTTTATCCTTCTACTGACATCCTTCTGATATCTTTCTACCTCATGCTCTTGTCTCACCTTCCAGTCCTTTACCCATGAATATTTGTCTAGACAATGATTAATAGCAATTTCCAGAGGAAAAATGGCTTTGGTGATTTGAAAAACAAGCAAAAAAAGAAAAAAAAAAAAAAAGAGAAGATTGTATGATCCAAAATGGAGCAGCTTAAGTTTCTTGTAATGTTGAGCTTTTCAAGATGGAAAATATGGGTTTTCATGACTGTACATTGCAAAGTAAATGTGATTCCACCCTTTGAACGATTACAGTTGTGCTGTGGGCTAAATGCTGCAGATGTCTGCACCCCTTTACCAAAGCTGCATTTTGGTATTGCTTGTCACTGAAGTGTCTTAAATGAATTATTAAAACTGATACGATATATATCTCCTAAAGAGGCTTTTCACCAAGGATGCATTTGTGTGTGTGGTGGTAGTTCTTAAGTGCAGAGGTCTGTCTAATGGTTGTTTAGCGATTCTTTAAATGGTAGAGTCTTTCTTCAGGAGATACATTAGTGCTCACATCTGAATATGACTTGCTGCACAGAAAGTGCATTTCAATGAGCAGAGTCACGAAGGGCAGGGAGCTTTGACAGATTTTTGAGCTCTTCACTGCAACAAGCTGCAGGAAACAATGTACTGTACAGCAGATTTCCTTGCTCCCCGGCAGGATTTCAGAGACTCTTCGAGTCCTTCTCAGCAGGACACTCTTCTTGTCTCCTGTCTACACGCTGCAAATAAGACTCCAGGTAGCCGCTCTTGTATATGTGCAGTCTGTGTTTTGCAAGGACAGGAATGGCAAAAGAATCCTCTTTTTTTTCTGAAAAACAAAGCAGGCTGAATTGATTTTTTTTCAGAATTGAACTAGAAAAATACTTTAAGAGATTTTAAAGAATGGTCATATTGCTGGATAATTATTTATGTTGAGAAGGTATTTTGCTAAGACAAGAGCAAATATTTAGTTTTATATTTTTAGCATGCAGCTTTTGAACTTGTTAATTCCTCAGTGCAAAGGTGCCCTGGGAGCCAAGGAATTCATAGGTGTA
Source organism: Crypturellus undulatus (assembly GCA_013389825.1). Classification (NCBI taxonomy): domain Eukaryota; kingdom Metazoa; phylum Chordata; class Aves; order Tinamiformes; family Tinamidae; genus Crypturellus; species Crypturellus undulatus. The sequence continues at coordinate 467,464 of VWPW01016753.1, forward strand.
GCGCAGTTTAGCTGCACAATTTAGCTGCAAAGATACATTATAATTGTCTTGCTACCTTCTGTGTGGTAGAAATTAAATACAGTTGTTTGAACATTCCCCTTTCTGTTTGCTGTAATTGGAGTTAGAGCAGACCCATTCTTCAGGACTGCTTCAAGGTCTACTGCTGCAGCCAGAGGTATGTCTGCAGACTGATGAAACTGCCAATATTAAATGCAAATGTGATACCAGGGGATCATGCCTCTGGATGGAGATAATACTTTCTAATAAACGGGATTCCTATAATTTCTTTCTGACTGTTGCTATACAGTTATCCTGCTTTGTACTAGTAAAGACCTTTACTTTTGGGATCGGTCTCAATAAACTGATGGGCTTACAAATGTGATCAGGAGATTTGTCTGGATGTCTAGAAAAGAGCTTTTAATTCTCATGGTTACAAAGATGTAAATGAAGAGCAACTGCATCATGAATAACCTATAATTAATATTTCTTTTTATTCAGTGTAATAGCCTCTGTCTTAGGAGAAACATTCAGAAAGTAGTTTGAGAGAGCTGGGATATTGCCAATAAATAAGGTCCCATCCTGTAATCCTTACTGCAGAATATCAGCCAAGGAGGGACTAGGAGGTTTTATCTTTTAAACAGGATCTGGACTTTCACTCCAGCTGTTGGAGCAAAGCCACGAATGTGGTTTGGTGATGTGGTCGCAGTAGTCACATCCACAGAAGCGATGGCCAACGAGAGTAGCAGGAATCCAATATGAACAATAAGTAGCTTTGTCAAGTAATTTAAACTCCCTTCCACCACTTCAGGATATGACAGCAAAAATAGTAAGGATTGTAAGTGTGTTGTTGAAGATTCACTTATATTAGTAATGTGCTATCAAAATGAAAGCAGTATGCAAATGCAGAATATTAGCAGCATGCAGTCCATTTCAGAAGGGGAATACATTGTACTGTACTAGTACTCTGTTGTTCAGGTTGAGGAGTATCACTGAAAACGAATAACCTGGGTTTTCCTTTCTGTGTACTTTCCTCCTTCATCCATTGAATAAATCTGTTTTCTCAATAGTCATACAACTCTCTGCCATGTGCAAGAAAATATATGTCTAACAAAGATAAGCAAATGTGTTCCCTCCAAAGAGAACATCTGCAGTGCAATAATAAATATTTTTCAAGAGTACAAGATTGGCACCTGTTGCAGTTTCAGCTTACGCCAGCAAGTTGCATGGCTAGGAGCTGGAATTGGTTCCTTTTTCCTGTGTCCCTGCGGGTACAGGCATTAGGCCAGTTTGCCTTGCGTTGCTCATTGCCACTGGGTTTTGAAACAGCAGGATGTGTTCATACATTCTTACCCAGGTATTTGTTAGAGTTTGCAAGGAGGAAGGCCACAGAGACAGCTGGGAAGAGTGGTGTGGTGGGGACTCGACTCTGTGGAGAAGTCTGCTCCTGTTCCTCGTGGAGCAGACCTCTGGGCACTGCGTGGGCAAGGGTCTAGCAGGGCTCAGTGATGGCCATGTTTTGATAGCGCGGGGAAACGGGGAGGAAAGCAGCGTGGTAGGACTATAGCCATGATTTTCTTTTGACTGCCTCAGTATGGTGCCTGGTCCCTGTTTCACATCAGGAAAAGAATTCTTCCCTTCCGGATCCACCACAAGCTCTAGAGTTTGAGGTGACTGGGCTGGAAGAGCTTGTTTGATTGATCATTTTATGCTGCACAATATGGCTAGAGTGGGACCTACCTCAAATTTGGGGAGGTATGTCCCTTTTTTCCTCTGTGCAAAGAGTGTGCTGTCCAACATGTGTTAGCAGCTCTGAATGATCTGTAATGTACCGCTCACAAGGAGTGTGCGTATGCAAAAGCACCATCCCCACTCGTTATTGCTAGTACCAGGGATGGTGGGAGGAGAGAATTGGTTTTATCTCCAAAGCTCTGTACGGTGGCTGGATGCTGCTACTTTTGTTCCAGAATTGTATATATTCCTATGAAATCATTTGTTTCCTGAATCACATCGCTATGATTCCCACTAATACATAGGGAGGGAAGATGTTCACCCCCTTCCTTATCCTTCTGTGAAACCGAAATTCCAATAGTCCATTTCCAAGCCTAAGCAAGCAATGAGAAATCCTCTCCAGGAGAGCTCCACTTTGTGTAATGCACTGAAGATGGCACTGTAGCAACAACTTCACACTGCGGATGATGAGACGTGCTTGTGTTTGTTGCTAGGAATTTATGTTTGGTTTTATTTTTTTTTCTTTTTTAATTTATTTAGCTCAGATAATGTAAGGTCAAAGGTCAGTTTAATGTAGCACTACCCAGCACTGCTATTGTAATTAGGGCTGGAGAAATCATGCCATTAGTTAGACTTACGTGCAAGGACATTGCAACTCTGCCCAAACTCCATGGATAATTTAGAGTTGATCTTAGTGGATAGTTATTTTCATTATTATTATTATTATTATTAAAACAGCAATGAAAGTAACAAAATCCTTCGTGTCCTGGGCATAATTTCTCCATCTATATAACCTTTAAAAGTCATATTAACACAGTAGTGACTGTCTAAAGCATATGGGCACCACAGGTCAGAGCCTCATGCTTATTATTTATATTATACAAGCTTTACAGAATTCAGCTTCTCCTCACGTTGGGATTTTTTTATTTGTATGAAGTTTCAGGTTAAAAAAAACCCACAATTGTAGCAGTAGGTAGGAGTGAATTTGGTTAATGTTATTAGAAGAAAGCAAAAAAGGATGAATGAAAGCTGCCAGTAGTAAGTGTCTAAACTGATATCTTCATCCATTTCTTTCATCCCCTCTAAACTCCCCACTCAAACCGGGTGGGAGTTTTGACTCATTTTGAAGTGTGTCAGTAACTGGGTCCCTGTGCAGCAATTACTTCTCACAGCTTCTGCCATCACACATATCTAAGCTATATTGGAGGGGATTAAAAATGCAAAGCATTTTTTTTTTAGGATTTGCTCTGCTCCTGAGAAGCCAGTGGAACTATTTGTGTGCACTACCCGTCAGGGCCTTGTTTTTTCTTCATATCGAGAGAGATGCAAGGCCAGGCTGATATTACATGATTGTGTAAAAGCCTCTCTGTTTCATTGCCACTGGTAGGGCCTGACCCCGTGGCCACCAAATTCGTCTCTTCGGGCTCTTCTGTGAGGCTGCTGCGTTTGAGTCTTCTCCCCACATGGATTTCTTTCCACCCGGCGTGGCGGGAGGGGAGGGAGCCGGGACTTGGCTGCACTTGCGCTGCCTCCTCCATTAACGCGCAGGTGGCCCTAGGGGGCCTTCCCCAGCGGCAGGATGGCGCAGATGGGCCGTTGGAGAGGTGTCACAGGAGAGGCCTGTGTTGGGGACACGGGAGGTGCTGGGGTCACATGCTTGGGACCTGAGTCCGGACACGGCGCGGGTCTGCAGAGCAGGCCCGGCCCCGCAGCGTTGCTTCAGCAGGGGCTCCAGTGCCAGGCCCAGGCTTCGGGGTCTTGTTATCCCCTCAGAATAGACATTTCCAAGGTCTTTTCTATGCAGCACTTCAAGGAGATGGGAGTTAAAGAGCTAAATATGCTTAGGGCCCTGATCTTGGGATAAATCTCCTCGTGGCTCTTTCATTATCCCAGCGGGGTGCTCCCCTCCACGCACAGCTCTGCCAGCGACACTCGCTTGAAGCCGCCTCTGATTTTGCCTCTCTGCCCGCTCAGCGCTTCCTTTCAAAACTGCGGTTCCTCCGCAGGCAGCATGCGGTACAGGTCGGGCTCAGTTTTGAATGGAATCCAGGGGTTAATCTTTCCATTTACGAGAGTATTCTCCCACACAGCTCCCAACTGGAGTAAACAGAATGTGGATGACACAGACACAAATAAGGCATGAAGCTTATGACAAGGGGAAGGGCTGTTTTGTAGATACTGAGGGAGGAACTGGAGCGGTTTTGGTTCAGAAGTCCAAAGAGGAATTTCTGCTTGCAGGTGACTTGGAAGCTGTGGATTGCTTAGGGACTTGGGAAACCCTGAGCAAATCAGAAAACTACATGAGAATAGACTGAGCTGTTGCAAAAATAAGCACTCTGACTTATACACTGATGTAAACTCTCAGGGATTTCGGTGATGCATTGGCCATTAATATATAATTTATTACTTATTAAATATTTCATTTTGTATAGTTCTTTAATGGAAAGGTGATGGATTGTATTGTCTACAGGAACCACTATACAAGATCTGGCAGATTTCCCCTTCTTTTGAAAAATAATTGTATTTATATTCAATTTTCAGGAGGCAAAATGTATTATGAAGAGATCAGTCATGTGCAATGTGCAGTGTGTTGTTTCAGTTTAGAAAAAGGCAAGGATGAACCAAGAGGCAGCGTGTGCTTGGTGAAGGGGATGCAACGTAGCTGCCGGCGCATCCCTGTCGCCCCCAGTGCACCCAGTGGGTGAGCTGCGCAGAATCCGGGTGCACCTTGAAACCAGCCTCCCTTCCACCTTCTCAAGCCTCCTGCTGGGTGATTGACCACGGGCTCCTCCTTCTCACTCCTCTACCAAAGCTTTTCTCTCCATCCAGCAAAGCACCTCCTTGGGTCCTTAATAGCAAGCTTTAGGTTAAGCATGTGTTTAAGCACTCTGCTAAACTGTGTTTCGCTGAATCCCTGCCAGATGAAAACAGATGGGCTAATTTACCCTGATGTTCTTCCTCCTGAGCCTTCAGGAGTGCTGTTAAGAGCAGCAGTGTTGAAGGATGGTGTCCTCTGCAGCCAGCATGGGGCAGAGCTCTGTGATTCCAGGCCACAGGACTGCTCAGGGCTCTTGCAGAAGCTGTGGGCCCTGGGGATTGAGCTTGCCCTCTTTATCCCTGCTTTCCTGGGAAGAAACATCAGGTCAGTGAGGATTCTGGTTGCCTGTAAGGTGCAGAGCCAAGGGAGGCTACTCACTCCCGTGGCAATGGTCTTCCTCAGTTTGTCTCTAAGAACTGTAGCTGGATGGTGCCCTCAGAGCTGGGCTCTTCCTCTTCCACTATCCAGTCTCTGCTGTAGCGTGTTTGAGGCTTGAGGGTTGGAAGTGTTGTCCTCCTGCAATGGCATTTCTGATTATCCCCAGGGAACACAAACTATTGAGTTCCCTAAAACTGAAGAGCAACCAATTACCTTGCCGTGGGACTGAAAGATTCTGAAGGCTGATACTAAAATAATAGAATGTAATAGAAAATGCTCACCAGTGTCCATCAGCCAAGAAACAATGTGATAAGTTTTGCAGAATGTCATATACTTAGCAAAAGAATGCTGCATAATGACTTATGCACCATATAAATAAAACTTATTTGCCTTGAAACAGATTTGAGGGTCCATTGCTAAAATAAATTAATAACATTACACCCAAACCACAAAATGCAGCTAATACTTCAACTCATGTTTAAATGCCCTGATTGTAGTATAAGATTTCAGGAGAATATAGGACTAAATGTAATTGAGTCCTAAGGAAAACCAGCAAGTGAGTATGGAATTAAAAGCTTTGGTGTAATTCCAGAGTAAGACTCAATCAATACAACACTGGCGGTACTTATGGTTCCAGTGTTTTATGTAAGGGTTTTGTGTGTGTGTGTGTGTGGTTTGGTTCGTATTAGTGATGATACTCCTGTTATCCACAAGGCATCAAGCTTGCTACCAGTGTGCCTGTTTATAGTTGTTTTAATGCCAAATGCAAAAGTACAAGGAGAAAAGGATGGGTGGAATTTGGTCTTTAAAAATGTTTTTTTCATGCATTATTTATACTATTTATTTGTCAAGATCAAATGCTGTTTAAAAAAAAAAATGTATGACAGGAAGCACGTAAGTGATTTCAGAGGTTGGATATGAGCAATAAATCTTCCCTGGGAAAGAGAAAATGATAAAACCATCTCCAAACCTCAAACAGAAAGTTTGCCTAAAAACTATCAAAGACCTGTGTTGTGAGACTGTGAAATGAAGACCCAAATCTATCATTTTGCAGCAAGGTGCTGTCAAAATCTCCTCTGATCCGAAACTAAACAGAGCAATTTGCAAAGTGGGGTGGCAGAACACAGATCACCTTGATTTTAGCACTCTGCAGACTGCAGGGAGCCACTGTCTGCGCTAAGCTCCGTAAAAGCGAGGAGGTTCAGGCTCATTCAAAGCACTTGTTCTGTTTTGGTAATTAGCGCTACTATGTGAAAGTGGAGAACCCTGATTCAATGCAGGGAGCAGCAAATGATACATATAAAATTCCAGGCGCATCCTCCCTTGTTTTTTTATAGTCATTTAGGGAACAGCAATGGATATCCTTCTAAATGTCAGTGACTAGGTACTGGGAAAGAGAGGAGATGAAACAGAAAAAAAAACAAAACGAACAAAACCCCCCAACTATCCTCGATTCACGTTGTTGAGCTGGGCAGTTGCTGAGTTTGGCTCCCTAGAAGAGCCCTCGGCACTGCCCAGGGAAGGCAAGGAGAGCTTGGGCACAAGTTGGCCAAGGGGCTTCAGGGCTTTGGCAGCTGTGGTTGACGTTGGTGGTTGAATTTCATGTTTAATGACAGATGAGGGACAAGATCTTGACAGAGTCTTGCCTTTATAGAGGCTATAGCAACAGGTAATTTGAGTTCGTTCTTTACAAAATTGTCTCTGATATATAGGCATTAAGTGCCAAAGAGTTCTTCATTGTAAGTATAAATAAATGATAAACTCTCCTACAAAAAATATGACCTTTAAAAATGAGGCGTACATGGCATGCCTTTTCTCATGTTGTGTGTTGTATTTTTTCTCCATCTGCCTGTTACATTTTAACACGATTTCCCACAGAAGTTTTCTAAGAGGATCTGTCACTTAGCGCTAGTTTCTTGAGACTATTTTTCTTCTCCTCAGACAAAATGAATGGTTCTAGGATCAACAACTGCCATCTGTTTCTTTCCACTTCATAGTATAACATGCTGTTGCCTCAGTTTCTACTACCCCTGCTAATGTCTTCTTAATTTGTTCATTTTAATCATTCTATTTCAAGCTAGATTCAACTGAGACTATAGATGGCCCCAGCAGTGACTCTTCAGCAAAATCCCCAAACACTGCAGACCTTTTAATTCTTCAGATGCTTTCCCAGAGAGTCAACAGTATTTTTTTTGAATGAAAATATACTAATTAAAAGAATATGCAAAAAAAAAAAAAGCCTAACATTGGTCTATAAGGTTTTATCAGTCCTGATAAATGCTAATGCTTCATTATGTTCATGAACACAGACAATAGTTTCCCCATCTTACTCTACAAAATTCTTCAGGTGAGCTCACTAGGGGCTTATGGTGGATGTCCTCAAGGTCCTTGCGCTTATGGCCTTCTCCTCGTTTGCGTAGCATGTTCAGAACTTGGTATCATATCCTTTCTCTGTATTTAATTTGATATGGAAAAGCATCTGAACTCTGCTTCCAGACATGTGATCAAAGCTGGAACCTGAGTAGCTGGAGGCCAGAGCCTTGAGGAGCTGCAGGACATGGTTCTTGCTCCTGTTCATTCCACGTGCTGTTTTACAGTCTGCTTAATGTGTGGATTATCGGACAGTTGCACTTGAATGAAAGTGTGACATTAGCTTAAAAAAGCATATTTTAAACTAAAACACCTGCAGGTTGAAACTCCCCTTTACCTGCAGCTCCCAAGCACAGGCTTCATTCAAAGCTTGGCTTTGAATGCTTCCCTTGCCTTCACTGACTTTCTAGAAAGTCTGTTTATTTTGTTAAATTTAAACACCATGTGATGAGCCATCTCTCTTTGGCTTGGTATTACAGCAGGGTCTAAGGTGATTTGGAAACTCCCTGCAACCCATTTTACAGAGTAGGTGCAAACCCATGCACAGAAGTGTTTCTTTTTTTTTTTATTTACAAAATCTAACACTCTGTTCCATGCAAATGTGACAAGTGTAAAGATTGGTGAAGAAGCACTTACTTCACCATTGGTTTTTGTAATCCTGTGCCATGTGAACAGTGCACCGTGATGTGGTGCGTGGCTGCTGCTCGCCCAAGGGCAACGTGAGCTGCCCCAGTGAATGCTGCTGACCCTAAAGAGGCAGCGTTTGATGCTTGCCGTTGCAGCAGGTTTATTTGCTGAGTAGGGAACAGCATGGATGCACCTTTCCCCTATGAGTTTTGTTTCACAGTGCCGCTGTTAGCTGTGGCACGGTGACTCAGTGTGAGCTGAGGTTCCAAACACCATTTTTATGTGTGATTTTTACTGATGATTTCAGTTTTACAGTTCCACCCACCAACTTGAAAGCCCATGACGCAAGGCACTATTTAAGAGCTTTACACTGTACATACCAGTGTGAGAAATCTGCAGTAAAAATAGGTTCCTCTGCAGTACTTCTAGTGGGCAATGACCTGAGTTTCAATAAGAAGCACCACTTGGAAGCATCACTGCCTTTTTTATTATTATTATTTATTTTTAGCAGTATTACAGCAAAACTGCAGCATACCCAATTTACCGCATGTTTCTGAGACTAATGATCAGTGTTAATCTTAGGTGCTGCAGGATCTGAGTTACCTTGTAAGAAGCTTACATTTTATTAAATTAAAGAAAAAGCATCAAGAAACACTCCCTGGCTTCTGAGCCCACCTCAGTGTGCAAAGAGGCTTAAAAGTCTCATAACCCAGAAGTCAAATTAAACAATATACAAAGATATTCATTATTATGTTAAGTCCCAAGATGCTCTTTTTAAGTAAACCTTAATTTTAAGACATAAGATATTAAGATTTTTTAAGACATAATTTTTGACTGTCTGAGGCTAACGGCTTACAATGGTTTGAGAATCACGTTGGCCCGGAAGCCGACTCTTGTCTATGGGAGTCCGACATTCAACTTCCCGCGGGACATTGAGGCACTCGAGTGCGGCTGGATTCCGCCGGAAGCATCTGGGAGGAGTGCGAAGAAGGGAACCTGTGTGGAGGCTGGGAGGAGGGATGGAGTGAAGGCGAAGTTTGGCTCGGCGCTCCAGCATGGACCGCGTTGCTATGGAAATGGGGCCTTTGTCCACACTGCCTGTTATATCTCTATATGTCGAGAAGAGCCATCTCCTCTGTGTGTCATTAGGAGTCTAAAGTGAAGCTGATCAATTAACTGCCTGTGCTATGAGGAAAAACGCAGACAATAACTTAAATTGTGCGCTCAGAAAACGCTAATGAATCACCCTTTTATGTGGTGACATATAGTTACATCCAGATGCCATGCTGTGCTTCTCAGCGAGAAGAAAAGCTGAGACTGATAAAAATGGAACTGTGCTTTTAAATTCAATTGCTCACAACCTTTTGCATGTCCTTATCCTCACGAGCGAGCCAGTTGGCCTATGATATTCGGCCGTTGTTGTGCCATTACCGTGAGCATAGGACAGTGTTATATGGTTGTTTCTTAAATTAACAGCACTCGTGCTTGGGGCAGTGGATGCTGCCCCTTAGAGCACATTTTCCTCTGCTGTTTGCAGGTTGTTTGTGTGAGTGACTGTCTGATTGTTGCCCGGGCAACCAGCGTAGGCACCAGTTTGATCAGATGGAGTTTCGCGGATGCGGGCAAGTGTCTTGGGCGTCGTTCGCTGTCTCTGGCTGTGCTGGAGAGAGAACTCGGGCCGCTACCGTTCGGAAGTTGTTGTCCTTTGAAGGATTAAAAAACAAGACAGGGACCCTAAAAAAAAAATCCATTTTTAATTGGGGTTATCTCAGCGTGTGACTTGCTATTTCTGCTTGCTAAGTGGCAACTTGTTCTCATAAAGAAGTCAAATCATTTTACATAGGGCAAAATGTGGAAAAGTTCCAGTATTGACAGGAGGGAGATGTGGAAAAGTACAAGCAGTTTTATTGTCTCCACTGAAGCAGACTGAATTATTTTCATCACTCTAGAAGAGAGCAGCTTGGAAATTTGAAAACTGGTTGGTCATATCCTAATAATGAAAGTAGCAGGGACATATTTTGGTGTTTAGCTATGCACTGGCTCTCTTGTGAAGAGGCAGCTTGGTATTTTAACTGATGGCAACCTTGTGCTCAGGGAGGTTATTTTCCAGATGCAAACATCTGCTGACTACGGAGCGGCAGGTCACGGGTCTGCCCTTCTGTGCGCGCTGTGCTGCTGAACAAGGCTTGCTTTCATCTCCAGTTGCAAAAGCAAACGCGGGAGGTTAACTTGGAGATAAAATCAAGTGAAAAGACTTCCCCTAATGCTGAACACCTCAATTTCAGACTTGCTGTTCAGCCTTGCAAAGACAGAAGCTCTCGCTGCAGTGTCAGTTCAGTTTGCAGGTACAGCATCCAGGGGAGTTGAAATGTTACGTTCTACTTCAAGCTAAGCTCTAGAACAAACAGGATTAGATGTTTCACCGTGATCACTTGCCTGGGTTTGCAGGGACATGCAGCCCGGGAGCTGGCAAGAAGACTTGCCCGCACACACAGGGTGACCTTGGGAGCTCCGCGCTCTGCCACATCGGGATGTCCTCCTGAGCAGGACAATGCTTCCGTGCGATCCCGGTCCTGCAAAAGAGTGATGTGGCTGTCAGGAGCCCTAGCTCATACCCGCTCTGCGACTTTATAGGAGTCTGTTCTTTTCCTGGGAACATTTTAGTTTAGTTTTTTGAAAGAAATGCAACCCTAGAGATGATGTAATCCATATGTCTGTGGGTTAGTTGCTTGCTTTTTAATTTCTTGGCAAAGCATGACCCAGTTTTAAAATATCAGCTGATTTGGTAGTACAGGAGCGATTTGGAAGATGCTACATTCCTACATCTGTTAAAATTGGAGGCTTTGTAGATGCATCAGAGCGCTCAGTGAGGGCAAAACAGGTTTTCCTTCCAATGCTGCCCTTTTTTATGGGAGCCATGTAGCCAGCCAGCCCTTGGGAAGAAACTGAGATAGATCAAAACTTTATTGATGGGATGACTCCCACCACTTGAGTGGCTGTGGAACTGAGGTCCTGTTTGGCAAAAAAAAAAAAAAAGAAACAAGTAATAAGGGATCAAAGAAGGAAATAGTAATTGAGAGAGTAATTAAAAAGTCCATATCCAAAGGCTAGATTTGAAATGAGCTTAACCTTGCTCATTGATGGTCATTTAAAGCTGCAGCCGGTGAGTAAAAGATTCTTACAGATTTAGGTGCGAATTTATTTAAAGGATTAGGAGATGTACTGAATAATTTATGTAAAAAAAAAAAGTAACCTAATGCTTCCTTTGGAGACTGCTGGAACTAGCATAGATTCCTCTAACTCTTCTTTGTAATAAAATTAGTTCTTTCTGTGAATACTGCCAATACAGGCTTTGATTTTCTACGTGTCTTATTCACCTCTGTCGGCTGAGAAGGTGAGAGCAAATCCTGCCCTTGCTGCTGGTTGCCAGTGAGTGTCTGTGCTCTAGGCTCTGCAATCAACTGCCTTGGTTCTGCAGCCAGAGAGGGCGTTTTTGCAAGACAACTGCGATCAAAGCACACCTTATATATACTGGGCACTAACGCCTTGTGTCCCATGCAAAAGTGGGGAATTTGTTTCCTTGGTCAAGTGTATTGTCACCGTGAGTGTGGTTGAGGTCTGTGTGCATCCTGAGGAGAAGAGCATTAACAGCTGCCCCATGCTGCCCCCAGGGTTAACCATGCCCTGTCCTGCTTCTCCCCCTTGCCCAGCTCTGAACAACGGGGCAGTTGTGGCTTTTTGACCTTTTTTGAGCCTGTTAAAATAGAGCATATATATTTGAGAGGAAGGGGGAGAAGTGAGAAGAACTGATGTAATTCAATACAATTTCATTTCTTTTAAATGGAATGGGAGTAGCTTCAGTTTTCTCCTTTGAGTTCTGAATGCCAACTTCCCTGCAGACAAAGGTAATTATTCGGATTTAAATATGCTTCCACGCCAATAAATGTATAATAACCTCCCCTCACTCCCTCAGTCTTGTATAAAGGTAAGGACAAGGACAAGTCAATATTTTAGGTGTTCTTTTTTCTCATCCTCTAGCCTGTCAGTTGCAGCACCATAGCAGCCTCTTGAACTCCATATATCTGTGTATCTGGATGCGTTTTACACAGAATAGCTCTTAGTTTGACTTCACAGCAATGGGTTCAGATAAAGGATGATAGGTCACATGCCCGGGATGGTTTATGTCCTCTACGGAATGAACAAAGAAGCCCTGTCAGGGTAGTAGATGTGGTACGTGCTGATCGTACTGAGCAACAGATCACATTGTTGTAAATGTAAGGCAGCCTGGACAAAAGCTTGCAGGTCTTTATAAACTGGCAAGCCACGTACAGGGAAAGTGTATTGTGCTGTACATTAACACGCTTCCAGGAAAGGCAGTTCAAGACTTTTTAATAGCACTACTAGTGATCTGCCTTGTATAGCATCTTTCTGTAAAAATAATATATGTACTTGACACGCAAGTATGTGCAGATGTGGAAACATTGAAAATAGTAGAGAATAAAACAGTTGGAGATTGTAAGCTGAGCTGTTTTAGACTAGGGGCCCAGTTCAAATGTGCCGGCCACCACATGATGTTGTGGGAATGGGAGTTACTCCAGCTTCCTGCATTTAATTAGCAGCCTTTAATTATGCACTTCCTAACCCTTAGCATTTCCTGCTGCATCTTCAGCTACAGCCTTCCCAGCTCTGCCAGGTGAACACTCAAAAACTGGGATATCCTGAATAGCTGACCCTTCCTTAAAGTGGCTATGGAACCAGACAGGAGGATGTGCTTTTGTACTTAGCTCAAGGTATTTTTATTTTTCTTGCTCACAGAATTTTCTTGCAGGCAAGACCAGTTGTTCAGCTGGGATCAGCCTTTTAAAAGCACTTGGGTCTCACGGGCATCTGGATTGCTCAGCACAGATTTGGTGAGATTTTTTCAAAGAAGCAGGGTCCATCTCCACCAGGTCTCAAATCCTCAAAGAGTTCCTAGGAGCTGCGAATACCAAGCAACTAACTAGAGGCTCGTGGTCGGCACACATTTGAAAACAGGGACGTATTATGAAATTGTTAAAGTTAATATCATAGGGATACCCACCCTCCTTCCCACGAACAGGTCGCTCAGGTGAACTCTTGTCCATCCGTGGTTCCCCAGTAACGTTGCTGCCTCCACATCCCTTACTTTCACCCACAGCCCCTCCTTGGCACAGGAGCCGCACCGGGCTCTAATTGATTTATTTTAATTGTCCGGGTTCTGAGTCGGAGCAGTAGGGACGAAGCTGTGCAATCAGCAGGAAACTTTGTCTCCGTTCTTAGTCACTAATGAAGGCAGAGGCGTGGGCTGGACGGCTCCGCTGAAAGCAGCCGTGAGCTTTGTGGGGGCCTGAACTCCTCATGTGCTGCAAGGCTCCGTCTGAGGATTTGTGTGAGCGCGAAGCAAACGGATTTGTTACTGCCAAAGTAAGTACTGCCTCTGCAGAGCTGACGTCCTCCCTGTTCGATGTCTCTGTTCTGAGAGATGCTGGGGCACCGTAATGTCTCAGAGTGCTACCCTGTCGCCTCTGGCTATGGAAGGGACAACCTCTGATTCACTGGGAGAAGAAGAAAAGAAAAAACTCACAAATTTAAGCCGCTCTTAATCCTGAGCAGAAGAAATCTCTCTAAAAGTCCCTGTGTACCGTCATTCAGCTGCATTGCGCTCGAGGGTTCTGATAAAGGCAGAACTACTTCAGCTACGAATGCTTAAGGTTCAAAACCTAATATTTTGTTTTCCTCAGTTATGTATTAGAGTCAATCCCACCACATTCCAATTTAGGTTCTGTGATAGACTGGTAATTGTAAACATTTCTAAAAGAGTAATTGATACATTGCTTCAGGGTTGGTGTTATCAGTAGCCTACTCCCTACTTGATTTCTGAGTAGGATTTTTGAGTCTCTACTACTTCACTAAAGCTACAAAATACCATCTTCCATGTAATGCACGGAAATTTTCATTTGATTCAGAAAAAAAAGTAATAACTAAAAAAGACCCAAGGAAAAAGCAAGTTTAGCATGATAGAAGCCCAGTCTGTTCACTGTAATTTAAAAATCTACTTCTCTGCAGTGCCCACAGGAAGGAATTGTGAATAGCTTTGAATTAAGAAATCTTTGGTGCTTCAGTTTAGGAGAGCAAAACTGCTTGAGCATCTTTCTTTGGGCTGACCCAAAATCCAGATCTGTATCCATCTTTCCATTTTTGATTTATTAAGAATCATGAGTATTTTGATAAATAGATTAAATTGCCGTGATGTTTGTATTTGTCCAGCCAATTCCCCTTTTAATAATTTTTCTAGACACTCACTTGGGAGGCATATATATATATATATATGTATATTAGTTTTTGTTGAGAGAAATAATTCTGGGAATCAGCCATGAATGTGTGTCAGAAAGTGAAATATAAGATAATAAATTCTCTGATTTAAATATAAGTATATTCGGTAGCATGAAAAGAACAGGATTGTGCTGTTAGTGGAAATGCAAGGGATTCCTTTAGCAGTACCATTGCTATATATAGCAATATGAGAGAAACATGCCTACCTATACACATTTCTTAGGTTGCTGATGTCAGTGGAGTCATATTCTCTTTTAGTAGCCATGAATTTAGCCTAATTTATGGGATTATTTTTTTCCAGCTGCCACCCTTTTTTTCCCATAGCCATCTCACATACCGTTCTTTATTCCTGTTCGTCTTCCTCTTGTAAAACTCTCCCAAGTAAAATAAAATAAAATAATTTTAAAAAACCCTTGAAGCAATAGATCAGAATAAACAGCAGAGAAGAGAAAATGATAAATTTCTGCAGGAGAGATAACGGAATTTGGTTTCATTTATGGTGCAGGGAGAGAGAAGATGGAAGAGGGGATAAAGGATCGTCTGGTTGTCATTTGGTTTGATGTGCTCTATCCATTGATCGGGGGATGCTAATGGTTCAGCCAAAGGAGAGTCCTGAAGACAGTGATTTTGCATTGTGAAAATGTAGGGAAAGGCACGTTAGTGCCCTCAGGCTGAAACCTATCTATTTTCTAGTAGTATTTTCTCCAAATGTTGTTGTCTGTTCCTGCTTGTCTTTTCACAGAGAAAAAGCCCAATGCATATTTATTGTGTTATTCTTCCACTTTTGAATAGAGAAATCAAGCAAACTTTTTGTTATGGCCACAGGCTACCATTTGGAAACTGCTGGTTATCACAGTGTATGGTATCCTTAAGGTACCTAGAGGAGTTTCAATGGAACTTTGCTCTAAGCCTTTAAAAGTACATGTTGCTGGGCAGCTTCTTAATGACTCCACTGTAAAGCTACAGATGTAAAAACATGGGTGATTTTTAATCTATCTAGCACTTCTTAAAATAGAGCATATAAACATCAACCAAGATTAGAGTTCAGTCTTAGTTTGCTCTAAAAACATGCAGAAAAGGTTTGCTATTTCTTAAAAAACACACAGTCAAAACAGGAGAAAGGAAGGACTGTTTTCAGCATTTTCTAAGTCTCTGTGATCTAGGCCACAAAGGAAGTCTCAGCAGAGGTAGAAGTTTAATGGCAATCTCAAGAATTATAAAAAGGTACGTGGAAAAACACATTTTCTTTGGAGATATTTTTTGTTTTAGTTACATACAAATATTCTGTCTTCCTTCAGCTTACGTTTGATGAATATTTATTTTATAACCACTGTTCAATAGGAAAACCTAATATGAGGGCACAGAGGAGAGATGTGTGCCCCTGTGATGTTCCTGATAAGAGAGGTGCCAAAGAGAAATGCTGGACGCCCATCACAGCAGGTTACTCTGGTCCCCTCCAGGTCACTGACCCTTTAATGCTTGTACTGAGCAGTACAAGCTGAGTGTTTGTGTGCTAGGTAGCAATGTGGAGAATGATGCATATATGTTATAGGACTTAAATGGACTGAATATATGTCACTGGCTGAGGGAGTCCGAAAGGGTGGCAGGGCTGAGGTCTGCATGGCCTGTTTGGTGCTTTTGGCTATCTCTAAAGGGATCTGCCTGCACATGGAATTTGGTGTTTTATTTAGTAAGAGGCAAGTGTACTAGCAGCCAAGTTTCCTGGAAGACAGTTGTGAGAGGCTTAAAGTTGCTTTCTACGGTTGAAAGAGGCCATATCTGGAATCTCAAAAGCTTGCGGTGTGCTGTAGCAAACCTGGAATGAAGTCTTTGTTTGAAAGGGAAGCAACTGGCTCAACAGTTAAAATATAACATTAACAAGGAAACTAGCAGAAACTTTCAGGAGAAATTTCTTTCTTTAGTGGCCAGCTGTAACTTCCACCCTCTTCCTAGAACTTGATTTATGGATTCTGTGAGAGCAGAACAGAACAATAATATTTCTGTCAGTTCTGTGATACAAATGACACTACGCAGTGAGTCCTCGGCTAGGCTGTTTCCTCATGCAGCTGAGAAAAGAGTTTCCAGGAGTTTCCTAATATTCTGCTAACCTGAGACCTGCTTCTCATGGCTGGGGTAAATTGATAAACGATAGCTTGTATCTCAGTCTCCAACAACACCTACCTCACACTTTCCAGGAGGATCTTTGCTGCTCTCTTATCTCTGTTCATTCTTTTTTCAAAGATGATCTGAGCTTCCATTTCTATCTAGGTGAAATATTTTTAGAATACAGAACAAAAATCAAAATAATCAAATCAGTGCTAGTACATGTCATTGTACCAATTGTTTTATTCTTTTTCTAAGTAGCATGAGAAAAGCATTTTGAGAAAATATTTTTGAAAGAGGTGCTTGGAAAAGTGGCGCTGTCCAGGGAAGCCGCCGTGTCTTGTGAGCACGTCCAGGCCGCAGTGGCCCAGGGTGCAGGTGCACACAGGGACCTCGGAGTGTGTTTGAGCGGTAGCCTAGATCAGAAAACTCTACTTCTAAAACTGCTTAGCTCGAACCTCCCTCTCTGCATAGCCATGCAATGCATACTGCTAAAGAAATTATAAAAACCTGTGAGAGGGAAAAGGAAGCATGAGCCATACGCGGTTGCTAAGAGGAGTGTGTGTCTGGGGGCCCCACCATCAGGCAAGTTTTCCAACTAATCATGTATAGGGAAACAAGGCCCTGCAGGGCTCTGATGGAGGGAGAAATCAAGTCTGTTCGGATCATTCTCCATGTTCCCTCAGGGAAGCTGCGGGTGTGAGGCCAGGTTTGATAGGTGGCGCAGGGAAGGGAGAGCTGTGGCTGTGCCCAAGCTGTCCTGCCCCTGTGCCCCGTGCGGCGCGCGCGGCTGCGGACATGGCTCGTGTGGGACTTGCGGGGGCCGCTTGCGGCAGGGTGAATTATTTCAAAGGCTGAGCATCCTGAAGGAGCCATCGCCTCTCTGTCACTCGTTCTGGCTTTGTTAGTAAACACCGTTCACCTGTGACAGCCACTGATAAATCTCCAGAGTTCCTGCTCTGTTATAAACAGCTCTCAATTGCTCCCTGGAGGGAGGTGTGTTGGGGAATTTAGCATGTGTTCTTGCTCAGATGGCAGCGTTAACAGGGCGGTGCATCCCTGGTGCTTGTCAGGAATGCTAACGAGGCCCCCGCGCCCGTGCCTGCCCTCGTGTCGGCCACGCCAGCACCATGGCCTTGCAGGCAGCGTCAGCAAGAAGAGCAGCGTTACCAGGCAAACTGCCCTCCATAGCTGATGAGTTCAGTGCTGTTTTCTCTCCCTCGCACCTACAATCCCTGTGATTTGTGATCGGGCTGTCTCTTGAGTGCGTTGCCTGGGCCAGGCACCACCACACGCGGAGTCAGGGCTGTCCTGTGGTGGCTTCCAGCCCCGTACACTGCCCCGGCTGTCTCCGAGGCCCAGGGAACACACGGAGATTAGACCCAGCTTTAAAGCGAGGCTGGAGCTTTAGTAGCTTGTTGGACTAGAGTCCTGATTACCATAATGACAAGACAGAGAATTAAAGCTAAATGATACGTTTACACAAACTAATGAAAATATGCTGGGTTGCGAAGTTCTCCCATCGTATTTGCTCTCAAAGGATCCGCAGATCCGCAGTGGTGTTTACATTTCAAAAGGCTCATTGCCATTTATGGATCTACTAATGCAATGCAGTAATTTTCTCCATGATTAAGACCCCAGGAAGTTATGAGAAAGCAATATGAATAACTATACTTTTTTTTTTTTTTTTTTTAGCGGAAGCCAGGATTTCAGAAATGCAATATACATATTAATGAGTACCGTGTTCATAAAAGGTGCTGGATTAACCTTCCCCAGGAGGAGAATATTCAATTTATGCACTGTAAAAGTACTGCATTAGCAGCAGTGCCAGAATTGCCAGACTGGGAGTGTTCCCCACCCCAGTTGGGTCCCTGCTGCTGCAAACCGCAGACTTTATGCCTGCTTTTACACATGAGACTAGCTAGAGCCACTGAAGTTAAGTAAAGATTCTTCATTTACTACGTACCCAGGGAGGTTCTGTACCCTGCATATGTGGAAGATTTGCTTTGGGAAGACTGCTTATGCCCGAGACTTGCTAGTCCTCTAGACTTTCGGTGCTCAGCCTATAGCTGTGAACATATTTGCAGTTTGTGGTGGGATTTTAGTTGCCCATTAGGTAGGTGGCTGCATGAAGAGCATGGAGGTGGTGAGGAGGAGCAGCAGCACCTGGCTCACAGCCAGCAACTCTTTTTACATGCAACAAGCTTCAGATGATGACAACTTTTGGATCAGCCTAGGCCAGATTCAAAGGAAAACCTGTGCAGGGACAAAGTCTACATGTTGCAGCACGTATAACAAGTTCCAGGGATCCTGACAATCTTCTCACTCTCCTTCGGCAATGCTAGTGAAGTTCATCAGCTTGGCAAGAAAATTTGGTGCCAGTAATTGCAAATAGATTGCTAGAAATCCTCAGCAGCACATAGCTACCACAAATTTTGTGTGTTTCTGTAATCCACATATTTCCCAAGATTGCATTGCTACATGGCAACTTCCTCTGCAAGACTGGAGTTAGTCATTAGCTGCTATAAATATGCAGGTTTACAGCTTTCGATGAGTCTATGCTGGTTTAGCCCAGCTGAGGTTATGACTTGCATAGTTAATCTCTGGCAATAAATCTTAAAAATAATGTTCATTTTGCTACAGAAAAACAGACTTTACAAATTGAATATAAAGATAATGAAATAATACTAAAAATTAGCCTTTAGAATTTGATTTGGACTTTAATTAATGCATATAGTTCAAATTTTAGTTTCAAATTGACAACTACTTTTGGCAGGAATATCAATTTCATCTCAAAAGTGGTCATTTCAAGACAAGTACACTTCTTATTAAGAATTTTTTTCCCCTCAAAATATTTTCTTTTTGAAAACTTGTAAATCATCTGTTGCCTTTTCTATTTCTATTAATATTCATGGAAGTGATAAATCATAACATTACATCATTAAATTGAATACTAGTCAAATGATTTGAAATTGGCATCAATGAAATGTACATCTTGCACATGCTTCAGTTACTCATTTAAAGTGGAAAGAACAATACTAAATCTTTAAACATGAAGAAAATTATGGAAATACTTCAACAAAACTGAACCCACAACTGAATAAAACATGGATGTCAGTGCAAATATAGGTTTGAGGGATATTGTTAGGAAAAACAAAAAGCAATCTAGCCACAATCAATTGTAATTCATAGTTCCATGTTATTTTTATTGTTGAGGAACAGCATAACATCAAGTAGCAGAAATATTTATAAGTGTTTTTCAATAATATATTAAAAGTATGACCTTTTAATGTGAAGAGAAATCAAATTAAACATAGTTGCTTCCTGAGATACCTACTTCATAATTGTAAGACAGAAACTAAAGACGAACTGCTGTCAAAATCAGCCTGGCAACTCCAGGGAGGTTATGCACACAGACAAGCACATGCTGCCCTTCCTTGTGGATATTCCTGGTGTGTAAGTACAAGGATAGTTTGACATTCTCCTCTGGATCTGGTTATAAAGGTGTAGGAAATCACTTCCATCTGCTGTATCCTCAGCCAGCGACTATGGTCCCAAACTTGAAATGCCTCTCTGGATTGTGCTATAAGATAAAACCTAGCTGGTAATTATTTCGGGCATTTCAATTATACGGGCAAAAGATTATTTATGCCAAAAGAGGGACAAAGGTAAGTCAGGGGGCTTATTCTTTGCATACCCAAAATTTTCAACCTCATTCCATGCCAAATTTAACAGCTGGATGGATTGAAGCTTCAGTATTCAAAAGCCGGCCTAGAATTTTTTTCTTATAACCAATTAACAAGACAGATTTTATATGGCTGAAATAAATGAGCTGTCTGTCACAAAAAAGGCCGTTAGGTGGTATTGGTCATCTGTCAAAGCTAATAAAACAATTTGTCTTTGGCATCATTCCTGGGCAGGTGTCTGTAAACAGCAAGGCTCCCAAACCAATCTTTTTGCATGTTTTAAGCACTATGATGCTGCACATGTTCACTGCTTTCCCCATTACACAAGCTTTGTATATCTAAATTTCTTTTAAAAAGTAAACTTACATGCTTTATATGTTATTTTAGTAATGTTTTTACTATTTTAGTGTAGTTTTCATTGGCCAAAGGCATAATAATTTCTCCACGCAGAAATTGTAGCCATCCAAGGGCTGTAGTGTGTTTTTAAGAAGGTTTACAATAAATAGCTGCATTTAACAAAAGTCAACAAAAGCCAACAAAAATGTTTCCTCTGCCGGTGAGGCTGTGAGGGACAAGTTCACACCAGGGAAGGGCGGGCAGCACAGGGCTGCGCATCCCCACAGGATGAGCTACAGGATAAGCTACGTGTGCTCCTGCTTTCTGTGCCCTGCTCCCGGGGCTGGTGTCACCCTGCCCCAGCTGGATGGCTCCTGGGGAGCAGGAGAGACCAAGCTGTGAATTGCTGGCACTTCAGTGCTGTATCAGCAAGGCAGGAGTTGGAGGGTGATTCAGAGTCTGTCTCGGTCTCCTCTGGGGTTAATTTTCAAGCAGTGCAGGGGATTTTTTTGTATTGTTATCTCTAGGACAGGGCATGGTATTTTGCCAGGAAAAAAGAAGCGTAGTGGCACCTTGGACCTTTCTGTTGCCCCAACATGCTTCTGCATCAGCTTTGTCCTTACAGCAGAAGTGCATCCCACGCACACCAACTTTCATCAAGGGAGAGAGCTATACATCAAGTAACACCAAGGTAAAGCACCTAATCATCATCTCAGCATCAGGGTAGGACAACATTAACCACAGTTTCTATCATAAGAAATTACAGCACAGCAGGAAGAAACTGCCATGGGCAGGATGTCCCTTACCCCGTATAAGTGAAGAAAAGTACTCAAACCTGACCATTCCAAGTTGATTTCCATTGCTGTGAGGACCCTTATTCCATCCCAGGAGACATGGAGACACTGCAAGCGTTCAAGCTGAAAGGAAAGGTCTCTATTGTGTGTATTTTGTAGAGCATAAATAGATAAGTCGTTGCCAATGAGACTGGGTGTTACATTGACCACATTAGGTGCTGATGGTAAAAACATGCTTAATGGTGATTATACAGCTTTGTTGAAGGCAATGCACTTGATGTTTTGGAGAACGAAGCTGGAAAGCTAATTAAAGAGTCTACTATAATGCACAAGCCGCTGGCTTGGTCACAGTCTACTTGTGATTTTTATGGTCTCTCCAATTGGCATATAAAGAACAGATGGAATAGGATAAACAGAAAAGACCCATTCTGAACAGAAAACAAAGTACGGAATAACACAAAAATGCAAACAGTCTTATGTGAGTCCGATGTATTTTATTTATAACAGGGACCAAAAATGTTTTCTACTGAAACTGATTCCCTTGGGTATCTGTACAATACACTGTTGAATAATTTACTCTATCTGTCCTGAAGCAGAAATTAAGAAACATTTCTGTACACTCAGTTGCTTTTTCAGGTGCTTTTTGCAATACATCTGAGGTTTACACCACACTGGGGATCAATACAAGTATGTTGTATGCATGAATACCTTATTTTACATGTAAAATATAGTTTGTTATTAAACTGTATTTTCAACTGGAAACTAGACCAAGCTGGCCAAAAATGAAAAGAGGGAACTGTATGTACAGGGAAAAAAAAATGTTCTGTGTATGGTCACTGTGCATTGAGAGAAATACAGTGCTCAGAAAGCAAAGAAAATACAACTTTCTATTCACCTCCTTTTGCCAGTGACTAGGATAGAAACTACTGAATCAAAAATGAGCAGAGCTGTGGTTTTCAAAAGCTGCCTCTGGACACTGCAGACCATGGTCCTGCTAATTTCAGAAGGAGCTGGATATCCAGTTCCCTCTGCTCACATGTTTGTTACAGAAAATATGAGGTGAATTCTCAGCAATTGTTGTATTAGGAAACTTTTTAACAATTACAAACCTTGCAACGTTAATTTGGAAGCAATTGCATGCTCGTTTTATGATCACTAAATACTTAGAGAAAAAAAAAATACAGCAGGCTTGGTTCAAAGTCAGTGGGAGCCTTTCCATAAACTTCCAGAGACTATGGAATAGGCCTGAATCTTAAGTGTTGTTTATGTTTACAATTCTACTCAAATATACTAGCTAAAATTTAGGGTGATTGTACATCATTTGCTAGCTGAGAAGTCTAGCAGCTTCCATGGAGTTCAGTAAGTTTCTATCAGCTCAAAGGGTGTCTGTGACTTTTCATCTAAATTGCAAGGAACCGCACAAAATTAAAGCAAGGAGAGTTGTGTTGTATAGGGTTTGAAGTGTTGTTATTAAAACAAGTGCTAACCCTTAAATCTATTGTATATTCTACAAAAAAGAAGGATTGTTCTCTTTAATTATTTATGACCAAGTGATTTATGGATTTCAGGTTGTGGCTTTTGATTTTCTTCCAAGTTCGTTGTTTTCCTCCAGTCTTGATTTAACAATACCTTCAATATTGATCTGGAAGTGACAAGCAATGCAAATTTTTAGTGTTTTGCACCATGTGGCGTCCTTCAATTATTGGCTGGTATACTTCAGTTATTGGCGTTTATTATCCTGAATTATGTATAGCTGTGTTCTGTTAATTTGTCATTGATCACCATCTTCTTCAAAATGAGTATAGCTCTCAGGAGAGTTGCTGGATTGACAGGCATGGGTGGATGTCTTATGTTTAGCCACAGATTGGTAGAAAACAGTGATGCATAAAGCTTGCCCACACAGCACAGCCTAGCACTGATTTCTGACTACATGTGAAAGGGAACATATATCTCAAGCTTTGTAGACATCCAAAGACCTTGTGGAACCATCATGACTTGATGGTGGAAATGAGAAGTGTGAGACTGCTTAGCCTGGGAGGAGAATGACTTTTCTAAAGATTGCAAGGGTATAAGGTTAAGTCTGCCCACCTTGTGCTACTAACAAATTCAGGAAAGAAACTATCCTGTACTCAGAGCAAATCAGAAATAATCCAGCTCTTTTACAACGGAGCAACTGTGCTGATTTCTCCTAGTTGGGTCCTTAATCATGACTGAAAACAGTTTCCAGCCATAGAAATAAAAATGTGATGGAAAAGCTATTTTTTTGCACTGTAGGAATCCTAAAGCTGATCTTCTGATAATAATTATTATTAGATAATACAGCTTGTTAATAGGAACTTTCTTCTAAAGAAAGTAATGAGATGGATCACTCAGAGGGAAGTAAGTACTTGAAGATTATTAGAAGAATTATTGTCTCATTGTTTTCTGATTTCTCTTTGAATCTGTGAACAATCATGTGGACAATCATCCAAACAAAGTCACTTTCACCATACTCATCAGCTGTCAGTTGGGGAAAATTGGCATTGGTATTTCTAAAGGATAAAATCTTAGCAACTGGTGCTTATATCACCTATCCAAACTAATATAGTTTAAACTAGTAGTTCAACCTTCGTAATACTTCTTGAAATATAGTCATTGTCATCTTTTATGAAGCAGTAAACTGCAACACATAGGATGGCATTTTCAATCACCTCTAGCACTGGCCTGTCCTCTCCTCCACTGAAGTCAATGGATTTTTACATTGGTATTTATGAGTAAGAGTCAAGATAAGACCAAGTTTCTCGTTGGTCTCAGCAGCAAGAGAGATGAGTCAAGGCTAATGGCCTTTGAAAAGCTTTTCCTGAGTGACTTCAGCCAACTTATCATAAGAAGACATTAGCAGAAACATAGAGGTCACCTGTGTCACCAGTTCCAACATGGCACTGCACTGCCTTGGGAGGAAAGTTTTAAGATGCTCTATGCACCTGCTGAGGTGAAAGAACAGGACTTATAAAAAGCATTGATTCTACCTCTGTTTTCATGTGCCTAGAGAAGGACAAGAGAAAAGGTGAAGGTACAAATTTCATATCTCACAATACTGAATATTATGTGACTCCATATGACTAGGACATTTTCCATCCACTGCCACATGTGGAATAAAAATATCAAAACTTTTGAGTATGTTTGGGAACACAGAATCCAAATTAAATATTACAACTCATTATGTGGTTGCAAGCCATTAGTTTCAGCTCCAAATTGGCAAGAAGTAGCAATTCAGAATTCATATGCATGTGGGAAAAGCGTACTCGGAAAAATCTAAAAATTAATCGTAAAAAATGTGTTTCACAGCAATTCCCTCTTTCCATTTTAACACCCTATTGCTTATGATGATGGCTCATTAGCTTCTGTCAAATATTTCATCATTTGATCTTCAGCCTTATTTGAGAATGGCTACATTAGATTTCTATTCTGGCTTTAAGGAGGTTTGTATTTGTTAGGCTTGATTTCAAATTTGTTTAAAGCTAATCCACTTCATCAATTCATCGTACTTCAAATACATGTTTATTCATTTGTCATTCTTCTACAATGCTGCAGTCAGTAGACTAGTTTTCTGCATTGGCAAAAACCTTAAAATGTTCATTGTGGTCCTTAGGAATGGAATTCCATGAAATGACTGTGATTACTCAGTCAGGATTTGTAAATTTTCTTTGTAGGAACCTGAACTACACAAGTCACACACTGATATTTTTAAAATAGAGCAGCACATGTCAGTCCTGGTGAAACTTCTCCTGGGGCACCAAGGATTGCTGAGAGCTCCCCCGGCTGCTGGTTTGGGTCTTGCCACAGTGAATTTCTGTTGGTGTGAGCAGCCTGGAGGACCCCAGATAATTTCCTGCAACATTTGAGAATGCTGATTCATATGTGTGTGGCAGCAAGAGCTTGTTTTAGACCTTTAAAATGCCACAGAACTGTGCTTTGTTGAGACACCAAGAGCAAAGGAAAACAGGCTTAGAAATATAACTTTCCATCATCTTAGAATCATAGAATCATTAAGGTTGGAAGGCACCTTTAGAGATCACCTAGTCCAACCCCCTGCACACGCAGGGTCACCTAGAGCACGTGGCACAGGACTGCGTCCAAGCGGGTTTGGAAGGTCTCCAGAGAAGGAGACTCCACAGCCTCTCCGGGCAGCCTGTGCCAGTGCTCTGGCACCCTCACTGTCAAGAAATTTTTTCTTAAGTTCCTGTGGAACTTTTGGTGCTTCCGTTTGAGGCCATTTCCTCTAGTTCTGTTGGTGGCCACCAGTGAAAAGAGGCCGACCCCATCCTCCTCACTGCCTCCCTTGAGGTACACTGACCAGGTCCCCTCTCGGCCTTCTCTTCTCCAGGCTAAACAGGCCCAGCTCCCTCAGCCTCTCCTCATAGGGCAGATGTTCCAGGCCCCTGATCATCCTCGTGGCCCTGCGCTGGACTGTCTCCAGCACCTCCACATCTCTCTGGTACTGGGGACCCAGAACTGGACACAGTTCTCCAGATGTGGCCTCACCAGGGCTGAATAGAGGGGCAGGATCACCTCCCTCGACCTGCTGGAGACGCTCTTCTTAATGCATCTCAGGATGCCATTGGCCTTCCTGTCCACGAGGGCACACTGCTGCCTCATGGTCAGCCTGTCGTCCACCATGACGCCCAGGTCCTTCTCTGCAGAGCTGCCCTCCAGTAGGTCGGTCCCCAGCATGTACTGGTGTCTGCGGTTATTTCTCCCCAGGTGCAGGACCGTGCACTTGGCCTTGTTGAATTTCATGAGGTTTCTCACCACCCAGTTGTCCAGTCTGTCCAGGTCCCTCTGGATGGCGGCGCAGCCCTCTCGGGTGTAAGCTACTTCTCCCAGCTTCGTATCATCTGCAAACTTGCTGAGGGAGCACTCTGTGCCTTCATCCAGGTCACTGATGAATAAATCGAACAGGACTGGACCAAGGACACTTGTAATCATAAGAGTGAAAATTAACCTTTCCTTATTTTGAATAGATGCCTAACTTGAAAAGGACTGAAGCACAGGTGGCCTGGCTCCCTAGAAACTAAAGACTTTCAAAAGGAGCTGGTGTGATTGGTCCTTTTCATCCTAAAATAGATATCTAACATCAGGGAGAAGAATTGTCGCTCGGAAGTGATAGACTCTCTCTGATGACTTTAAAGGGAGTCTAGATGATTGGCTTTGACAAGTTATTTTATTTTTGGTAGGCTAAGGTTACGTGAGATACATTCTGTACAAACAACATATAAACTGTTGTCGTGAACACAGTTTGCAAAGGGTTAGTTTGGGTGGCATCTACTTGTCAGAATAGAAAACAAAGTTGCTCTGACTACATCATTTCATTCCAATACTACAGAGTACTGCAGGAATAAGATTATACAGGTTCAGGGTCGTTCTGGTAATTTCTATACATGTATAATGGTGATAATTATGGTATTGATAACATCTGGGAGAAAGAAAGCAATTGGCAGAGGACAAGGAGTGCAAACAAATAAGCTGAAACAATGATCTAATATCACCAGAAAGAAACAGAGCCAAATTTGACCTGAGAATTGCAGTTGCAAATATACATTAATAGGATTCTTCAGCGGATGTAGCAGAACATAATTTAATCTGAAGGGCACTTGAGAAATTAGAAATGTTTCTCTTGTGTAGCTTTTTGACATGATGGAGGTCTGGATAAGTGTTAGATTCTAATGTAAATTACAAAGATTAGTATGCCTGCAATTTGTCTACAAATAGTCTTAATTTGTTTAATCTCCTTCAGTACTGTCACCATCTATCTTATCTTCTTTGAGATGCTCTGAGAATTATTTAAATTTCATTTTAAAAGGCCATCTTGGTATTTTGGTCTGTCTTATATTCAGGCTAACGGTCTTGGAGAGAATAAATCAAGACTGAATTCCCATGTTCAAAAAATTCCAGGAACTCAGACATGCAATGCAAGGAACTTAAAGTGATAATCTTATAAAACAAAGTTAAAATGATCTGTGCCATTGTTGCTGGAGAAAGGTTGGATAAATGAGCAGGGTACACAAGCGTTTGTTTAGTCAAGTGCTTCTCTCAGACAAGTTAATTAGAACCATTTATATTCAAAGATAGCAGGAGTTGCATAGGAAATAGTAATTTTTGTCTTAAAAATAAATCAAAATTTTCCTTCAGTTCAAAAGTACTTGGATTTTATTTAGCATAACTTTTCCAAACCATTTTTTGTTGTTATTATTCTAGAAAAAAAAAAGTTGCATCTACCCCAAAGTGGAAAATATTCCTTTATTCCTTCTCTCCTGCCTTCCCCAACTCTGCTTTCACTGTTGATGCTTTGAGCTCCATTTTGCTGGTTTACCCAAGATGCTCACAAGAGATCTACAGACTTTGTAAGTCTGCTTCAGCATCTTTGGAGTTCACGTAACTTTTCTTCTTTTCCACAGAGAAAAAAAAATTAGAATCATCGAGCACTCACTCATATGGATACATAGTGTTTTATATCTTTGCAGTTTGTTTGCATGTGTGCGTGGATAAAAGGAAAGGAAGGGATATATAACAGATGGTTATTACAAACATTGGTTTACTGTGTATATTCAATTTGCAGATTCTGCTTTTGCACATGGACCCTTTCAGCTATCAGGCTGTATAGCACAAGGGCTTACACAATATCGAGTAATTTTTGGCAGTTACTGCTCAGGCTTTCATTGCTGCCAGATCTTTGGCAGTATAAGCTGCATCCCTGTCTAGTATACAGCAAGCACAAGGTCCTCATTATACCAGAATCTAATAGGGCCAGAAGGCTCTACATACAATGTAAACCCAGAATCTCTCCCTTGCCTTTTGACTGAACAACTGTTTAATATGTGGTGCCATACATAAAGGGATAATTATTTATATACACATTCAGTTCCAATGTAAATAAATACAAATAGAGAAATCAATGGAATAGATTTCCAAGGTTAAATATTTTCAGATATACCCATTTATGCTGCTAGGGCACAGTGACAATTGGCACAGAGGTTTGCACAGGGCAATTATGACACATTCAGTATCCAAACCATCATGAAGTCTGCCACACATCCTCGTACTCAAAGCAATGAGTCTACACAAATACACTTTTGTGCACACACAAGGAAGAAAGAATAAGAGATTGCAAGTCTCTCTTGCAGGCATTTCACGAGGTAGCATCAAAGGCAGAAAACAGAGGTTAATTCCCCAGTTCGATACTCTAACTGCAGCCTGTCATGAAATAAAGGATTATGGAAATTGGCCATGAAGACACAGACAGGACTCACTTAGGATAAGAAGATGCCTAAAATGAGTTATTAGGGAGCAGATGCCCTGTGTGGGTTTAGATGCCACTTTAAGAGCCTGGACTAGTTTTGGGGTATTTTTGCTTTGTTTTGTTGTTGCTGTTGCTTGTTTGCTTGTTTTTATTTATGTATTTATTTATTTATTTTGCATTAACTTGTCATTGCTGTGATACAGCTCTTGGAAGAGCAATGCCTCAAAGCCAGGTGCCTGAGCAATGACTTTGGGAAACTGAGGCAGAGAGGCAGAGAGAGAGATTCCTCCTCTTCTCCGCAGCCTGGTAGATAGGGAGCTGGGAGAGGACTGGAAGGACTCTGGGTCACCTCTTCCTTCCTGGCCTTCCCACTGCTGAGCATGATGCCAAAGATGCCTAAGTAAGTTTTCACTCCTCCGATAATTCAGCTTACCCTGCATTCATCACGTTTTAGGTGTTAATACTATTCTAGATTTTATCCTAAATTAACAGGCAATGTGAGTAACACTAATGGGGATCAAGTGGGTGAGTATAGAGAAAAGGGGACTCAACCTCATTGATCAAGACAGTAAACTTTTAATTAATATTTTTAATTCATTCACCTCCAGTGTTCTTTTTCATTAAAATGAGGCACTGTATTTAGGAAGAACAATGTACAAGTATGCTGGGCTTAATACCAATTCATGAGATTTTGAGGTTGCTTCATTGTGTGTTGATTTTTAAAGTCATTTCACAAATTCAGTCATTAGTTGCTATGGGTCTATATGGCACATAAATCAGGACCTCCAGGTTAAGTGAAAACTGAGGTAAACTGTGTGTGTTTCTATTCATAGTAGCAATATTATGACCCTGACACCATTTTCTTGAGGTTAGCATTTTGTCACAAAATTCCTTTTACAGGCTAAGATTTATCACAAGGCTTCAGTATTTTAATAGCTTTTTAAAGGATGAATTTGGGCTCTGAAGTTGGGAAAGTCTTTGCTGCTTAGATCAAAGCTGGCTGAAATTCAATTTTGTTTCATGGGAAATTAGGATATTTTGAACAAGTTTTTCTTTCAGTGTGGAGATGAAAGTAAGGTTTTCTAAATTTCCCATGGAAGGAAAATCAAAAAAAAATGATGCTAATCGTTAAAAAAGAAAAACCAAAATTTGCTTAGTCCTTTCTGAAGTGGAAATGAAGCAGTACTGCGTGAGTACTAGGCAGTTTCCGGGAGGTCGGAGCATCCAAAGCAAACTCCACAGGTGAGGAAGTAGCCCTGATTGTGACCTGCGGTACTGAAGATGTGGTTATAACTGGGCTACTGTTGTAGCCTTACAGAGCCTTGAGGGACCTGTAGCATGAAAAGGAGCTCGCACACTGGGAGAACTGATGCTTCAGGAACCTGGGTCTACATATCATCATCTCCTCCCACTACCACCTTTATCTACAGTTCAGTATCCCAATAAAATAAGGAAAATATTTTGAAAATGAGAACAAAGAGAGAATAAAGGTGTTATGAAGATGTAAGTTCACCTTCACAGTACACGTTGTTTGAGCTGTGTGTTTCTTCTTCGACGGATGAGCAAGGCAAAGGGTGAAGAGCAACCAAGAAGGGCAGTCAAACCAGCTGAGACGAACTGTGTCAGCCAGGCCTGTGATTTGGCCTGGACCATGATGCAGCCCCCATTTGGGAATCGCAGTCCTGCTCTTCTTGTCAGGCCAGGAAACTAAGTTAGCTCAGTATCTTCACAAAAAAAAAAAAAATCAGGAAAGCATTTCTGCCAGTACGTTAAAGTAAGAAGCACTTTCACCTTCCAAAGCTGTTCCACTTCCTATAAAATATGAAAATAAGCATTTGGTCATAGAGCCTGAGGAGAGAATGTCTTTACAACACAGAAGGTTAGACCCACGTGACAAAATTACAGAGAATTTATAAAGAAATTACAGAGAAACTTTGGCTCTGAGATGACAAGTGGCAGATTTGAAGATCAATATTTTATCCTTGGCTACGCTAATGTCCTTTGTGGATCCAAGACCATGTTGATTGTCCAAAGACACAAAAGGAAAGCTGCAGCTGAGCCAGCAGATTGGCTGTCTTAGAAGAAACATCCTTGTGTCAATGCTGAATAGTCAATAGTTCAAATGTCTCCACTAGAAATTGTGCAAATAATTTGTAAAAAATATATATATACACACATATTTTCAAATCTTTACAATTAAATAACAATTATTATGACTATAATAATATATAATATAAATATGAATAATAAATATATGACATCTGTGAAATCTAAATGTATGTTTTAGTGTGCTCCATATTTTCCCACCAAAATCATCATGGTGCATTCTAAGACTATATAAGTCTATGAAGGACTTGCACTCTAGTAACGCTATATAATATGGATTATACATTGCTTATTGGTAGTAAGTCCCCAAATTAACTATCAAAATACAAACTGTGAACAGGCATTGAATGTAAGTCACAAACCCTGACTAAATTCTGATACGTCTATTGGTAGAATATTAATCTCAAAAAGAGTTTCCTTTTCCGTTGTGTATGAATACTGTTTTTAAAATATGTATCTTTTAATATTGCCAAAACAAAATAAAATGAAATTACTGTAGAGCATGATAAAAATGTTTAAGTAATCATAGAAAAGTGAAAAACTGCCACATTATTCCAAATCATTAAGGCTACTGTTGTAGAAATTTATCTTGCCTTATGTGATTACTGCAGCAATTGCCAATTTTAGGAATGATCTTACCTGAAACAAACTACATTATTTCTTCGGCAAACCATGAAAGAAACTAAATTAAATTAAATAATAACAAATAAAAGCAAGAAAAAGAGTGAGACATAAATCCATGGCCTGTGATTTTACACCATAGCACATTAGCTGTGCAATTTTGACATGGTTTCCAGTTGAGGCTCCTACACAACATCAACTGTCAGTTCTTTACAATGCCTCAGCTCGCTCATAGCTGCTGCTGTGAGACTCAGTGCACAGGGAGACAGTCTATCAATACGTGTGTCCCCAAGTTCATCAGTCTCAATTTGAAATAATTGGTGCCATTTCCTCAAAAAAACAATCCACGTAGGAAAAGTTCCAATTGTTAGAGCAGATTCATGACTGGGTCTCTTGTGACTCATTTAAGTGCATTATGGAGGCATTGATGCATGTAAATTTTATGCATGTTCCTAAATTCTAGCTGATGGGCAGGAACAACTACATCCTATA
Organism: Crypturellus undulatus; assembly: GCA_013389825.1. Classification (NCBI taxonomy): domain Eukaryota; kingdom Metazoa; phylum Chordata; class Aves; order Tinamiformes; family Tinamidae; genus Crypturellus; species Crypturellus undulatus. The sequence continues at coordinate 499,153 of VWPW01016753.1, forward strand.
CCTCGTGACTGAAAGGTTTATTAAATTCACAGATTTACTCTGCAGATGCTGATGAAAAGTCCCATGGTGGGGGCAGAGGGACTCAGCAATGTAACCAGGATTTGACACCAGAACTTTCCGTGCATGGTGCGGAGAGAGATGCCCATCTCCACGGTCGGAATGTGCCGAATCCAGCAGGCCCTCCCACGCGGGCGGCGTGTTTCCTCGGCTCACTACTGACTGCATGCACATAGCGACATATGGAAGAGCCTGCAAGATGAGGCAGTAGTAGGAGAAGGCAGAGAACACGTTCAACAGCTAATCTGCATCTCTCTTTTTTTTTCTTTCCCAAGTGTAGCATTTTTGGTGAGTGAAAATTGGACTGAATTTCAGAACTAGGAACAGTGAATTTTCAATAATTGACTCAAAAGAGCAAAACTGCTTCCTCTGAGAAACACTTGGAAACTGTGAGCTTTTTTGAGTTAGCATATGCCAAAAAAGTGAATTGTTGCAGCTTTTAGAACTAAGCTGATAATTTCAACCTATTCTCAGGCTCCTATTCTATTTAAAATGTAAGAGATTCTTTCTCTGTGCTTAAAAGCTGAAAACGAAAGCTGTAGGTTGTAAAAATCATATTCTTTAAATCTTTGAATAGAAAGAATTCCGCGGTAAAACGGTTCATTTAAAAGTCGAGGCTATGCTGCTTCCACAAGGCTTTCATAGTTCCCACAAGGAATATAATTTTGGTTAAAAATAAATAAATAAAGCCGATCTCTCGGCAGTGTTGCCTCTGGATTGCAGTGCAGTTCCTGTGGGGTTGTTGCAGGACAGGCTGTGCGTCGCTGGCCCCACTGGGTGACGATGCTGGAGCTGGATGCTACAAGTGACAAAGGAACTGGCTTTTTGTTTGGATCTGTGATGGAAAACATAGTATTTTCCATGAATTAAGATAATCATAAACCATTAGTAACTGTGAGATGCAATAATACATATGTTTGTATATGTTTGCATCACACAGCTGTGCTAATGAAGCTTTATATACGGGTCAAATGTGATGTTCTCTTGATTCCTTTTTTTTTTTCCTTTTTTAATTATGTTGCTAATAATAAGTGATAAATATTAGTCTGTAAGTTAAATTTAAAAAAATAAAGACAAAAAGCAAATCAGGTTATCATCTGCTTCCTCAGTGTCAGGCAGGAGTAACTGCACCAGGAGCCACGCGTGGGGCCAATGGGCGCCAGGTGGCTGTGCTCTGCGGTGCGACACAGTGCGATGCAGCGCGTGGAGACTCGCGTGGACAATGGGTGATGGCTGCTGTGTACAGCCTGCGTGTGAGCTTGCAGCGCGCTCGAGGAGGGCCTGGAATGAAGGGTGCTCTCTAGAAGCCCCAGGTGAGGTGGTGTTATTTTATTATTACAGCAAGGTGCTGGCAATTCCAATAATTGGATCAACTTTCTGGCTGCAAATGCCAGCAGGTTTGACTCCGCTGTTTATAGTTTGGTAGCAGATAAACTATGTTCTATGGAGCTGATGTTGTTTCAGGTTTTGGGGAGGTTCAGGGGGGCTGGGGGAGCTCAGCCTGGCCTTGGCAGCGGTTCGTGATCTTGGTGCCATTGTCCCAATGCCTTTTCCCTGTGGCACGACACTGGGTTTGCTCCATTGTGCTGCAGGTGAGACACTCAGTGCTGCAGGACCATGACTCAGTGCTTAGACTTCTCCTCACAAAGGATGAAATCCCCATTTCTTGTCCCTGTTCTTCGGCACAGTACAGCTGATTCCAAACAGGCCCACGGATGCGCTCACACCTCACTTACTTCAGAGCTCTGGGCCTTGGAGCAGATGCTGTTTCCCTGTGTGAGGGGCAGCAAGTACCTGTACAATGAAGGACCATGTCCTCAAAATCATCACAGGCAGAGGCTGACCTACCTGGGTGGGAAGGAAATGCTGAGGACCAGGACCTATTTTGATTGGTACCTTTTTCCTGGTGTGAAGTCTGTTACTCACAGGATACCACCTGCCAGACAGTGCAGCTGGACGCTCTCTGGAGAGAAGCAGCCTCGTCTGCTTCCTGGGACAAAGCGCAAGCCCCATGGTGGGATGAGGATCTTCTTCCTGGTTACCTGATGTTACAGCACCGGCCCCGTGGCCGGCAACCTGGCTTCACTTCCTCCTCTGTTTGTAGATGTCTAAACTTCACTATGGAAAGCTCTTGCTGCCACAGCAAACCTGGACATTAATTCTGTTGATGCCACTAGAAACACTTATCTACGGACAAAGTGCGGGACCACCACCTTGCTTTTCCCCAGGGAATCATAATCTCATCTACGGCCCGCCATGAGTCAAAGCAGTGCTGCCCAAGATGATCCACATTCTGCATGTCGGAAAACTACTGAGGAGCAGCTCTGTGAACTTCAGAAGTCTATTTATTAGTTATTTAAGAAAACAGGAACTGTACCCTTGCTAGTCTGTTTGCTTAACTTCATCCCTCGTGGCCTCTCTCTTTCCCTGCCATGAATAATGTATTATCATTTTTTCTCTCTCTTAACACCCCGAGAAAAGTGGAGATGTTAATGTCTTGCAGTGGCAGCCAGAATGAGAGCAATTACGCACACTGATTTCCTCAAGAAGCTCCTCTGCAGCTAATGCAGTTGAGGGCCACGGCAGCTAGTCCTTGCTGACAGCAAGCAGATGGCCTGGCAGCAGAACTGTGTGTACTTCATGTGAACATCATTAACGAAACAAAACACAAGTTTACACTTTCAGCTTCCTGGGGTTAGGTGAGCAGTGCTGTATCCTGTAAGAGCAATATATTGGCTGCCAAGTGTCATTCAAGGAAACCAGCTATGCTAAATCTGTGACATGGAAAAAATCAGCCTTCTCCTGGGATAAGGTATGTTGACGGTGCCCTGCACCCTCTCTGACAAATTTTATTGTTTCACAGGTGAATAAGTACTAAAATACTGCCTTGCATCTCCAATACACAGTATCTCTGTATCTCCTGACATATGCCCATGCTAGGTGCCAAGAGATCCCAAAAACCCAGGAAAACTAGAAATACTGGTCAGTAGCTGTTTTTGGATTTCTACTGTCTTTTTTATTTTTGCTACAGACAGAATAGTGTACACATTGGGGAATGGCATGCAACTGCAGTGTCTTTATAGAGCATTGTATGTAAAAATTAAGTTTCAAAAATACATGTGGTTGCAATTGCACATACTTTGAAATTCAAAATGACCTATGAATAGTTAAAGGACCAAATCGCACTCCCTTGACTCTCTCAGATAGCCCTGTTGAAGCTAAGCTGCTGCGTAACAGCTGGCCTCCTGCTCGCTGTCTGCTCTCTGTAGCTGAACTTCTGGGCAGTGTCCTGTGCCATCAGGCTCACCAGCACAACTCGGTGCGTAGCTGCAGTCTTTGGGTTAGCACTTCCTCGTGTGGCCCATACGGTCTTAATCCGAAGCCCTAGACAGTGAGAGATGCTGCAGGATAAAATGTAGAGATAAATAAATAAATGCAGTGAAGATCAATCTTAGCAGTTATAAAGATGCCGACAGCGCCATGGGCAACATAAATGCTGTGTTACTGGTCCACAGTGTTTATTTTTCTTCTGATATATTTTCTTTATAATCTATGAACAGCTTACTCTTTTAAGAGAAATTTCTTCATATCCCTGTAGTCATCTGTGTCAATTTCATAATTGCTGGGAAGTTTTGTTCACTAGAGTGAGTTAGAAGGGTTTCCTGTGTGCTGTCACCGTCAATTAGTAAACTTCTCTATAGGGGGGATGATAATGGCTGAGGGCTGACGCGGTTACATTCAAGGGCCTTTGGTTCAGAAGTGGTATTTTTGGATAAATGATTGCCACTCAAGAAAATACTAAGTGTTTGCAGAAGTATTGTTCATAGGGTGTATTGTTGTCTTTTTTTTTTTCACGTTCACTATTTGCTATTCTTTTATTCTTTCTTTCTCAATTACTATTGATGTTCAGGATGCCTGTCAGCTAATGCCTTGTTATAAGCTGTTCTGCAAGTTGAACACAAATAACATGACAGCTTGCAGGCTACTTGTTGTCATGGTGTTCTTACTTTGCTCTGGGCAATGCCATATAAAGAATATTACATCTCAACTCCTATTTGCATCAACCAAATATTTTAACATTAACACAATCATATCAGGATGGCAGGATGTTTATGACATTACCAGCATCAAGAAAACAGAATAAAATTATGTTCTGTTTCCGCCTCCACAGTTTCACCCACTCCCAAGTTCGGCCCTGTTGCGGTTACAGAATTGTTGATTTCCGTGGCCCGTTGATTGCGGGTTTTAGGCCCAATTATGAGATTTAATTTTAAAAGTCTTTCTGATTGCACTTGCGGGCATTGGCTAACTGAGCTGTAACACAGGGAGCGTGACCCTGTGTGCCACTCTGATCTAGCTCTCCATTAAACAATTTACTCTAAGGTTATCTTGATTTTTGAAGTTGTGTGCCTTATCTGCAGCCCAAAAAAACTGCACTGCATGAAGCCAAGAGCATGAGTGACCAGAGCAGATGGAAAAGAGCTTGCATAATAAAATTACCAAAACTGTGGAACGTGGAGTTTTCCTGTACCAGGAACTACTTCTCCGTGGCAATATCCATCCTGCGAGGTAGGGCTGCTGCTGTTGTGTTTTACCGTATTCTTTTTGGAAACAGACTAGCTGAAACTGCATGAGGCTCGCCTAAGAAAGGAGATTTATTTTAAAGTGAACTTCTTTAAAGCGATTGCTTTGTATGAACTTGTACAGGCTCCACCTTGAAGTTTCTCATGGACCCACAAGCGCCTATTTCTTATGTGCCAAGGTATTCGTGTTGTGTCCTGCCTCCTTCGGGGCCAGTGGTCAGTATCTGTTGCCCGTTAAAACATGTTCAAAGCAGCAGCTCAGCATCTTACTGCTTTCACCTGCCTTGCCTTTCATTCCTGGGAGGAAGAGCTTGTGATTATCTATCCAACTAACTGCTTTCCTTCAATACTTTTCTCAGAAACTTGCTTTTAGCACTGTGGAAAATGCTCTTGTGCTCGTAGAGAGAAGACAGTGAGCACCATCTTTCCCACATTCACAGAGATTAAGGATAGATCCTCCAGTGTAAAATGAACCAGATTATATACATGTGGCCTTTAGAGCCAGTAAAAAATACATTTTTTTTCTGAAAATAAATATTTAATTTAAAAGGCTGTTTCATTTCTTTATGCTTTTATTTCCTTCCAGGGAAAACAAGAAGCAAAATACTTGGCATTGGTTTCAAACCTGAAAAGTGTTTCAAAAGGCAAATACAGAGAAGTGAAAAAGAAATGGAAAAATTTTGGATTGGTAGGAAAAAAAGCAACCTATAAACCTGTCAAGCCAGCAAACAAACCAATAAACAGGTCAAACCTCAGAATCAGTAATGTGAAAAGTTGCTGTGAAGATTATTGCTTTTGCTTCTAAAGCGTTTTTCACTGGGGGGAGCTGATCTGAATAGCATAATGAGATTCAGGGCAGACAGGGATGCTGGGAATCGGTAAAGAATGGACACAGATACAGTTCAGAAATGTATTCTGCGCTTATTGGAGGACAGTTCTTGCTCATACCGTTAACATTATTTCCTGAGGAAATTGAACTCACTAAAATTCCCCACTATATGGCTGCATTTCCATAGAACAGAATGGACAAAAACAGAAATAACAACATGTGAATTATCCTGGTTTCCTCATTAATATCTTAGGAGGTGGCTTTTGTGTGTTTTTCTGCATCAACTTTGGTGATGCAGAGCAAGATCACTGTGACTGCAGATGAGCTTTAATGCTGAGGTACAGTGGAGTTAAACAAAACCAAATGGGTTTATATAGAAATAAAGGTACTACTTCTTTCTGGGATTTCAAGTTGATATATTGTCTTTCAGAGCTCATAAAAATCTTTTAAAGTCCCTGAAGTATTCACAAAAAAAAATACGCAAAACAAAACAGATTTTGCTTGTAGTCCTTGTGCTTTTTCTATGGTTTATGACACAGTAGGATGTCAAGAATTCATCTGAGTTTTGTTCTCAATAATTTTGGTAAAATACATGCACAATTTTGCACATGCACTCTCATTAGCCCAGCCACCACTGTTTATTTCAACAGTGGTGTTTATTCCATAGGAAGAAGTAAATTAAAGATTTATGCATGCAAATTCCTTAAATTAATTTGCCCTCAAATAATGCCATCCCCTTGAAAATACTACTACTTATCACTTCCTTTGCAATAAAGATGGACAGCAAGTTTTTGTTCCAAAGATTCCTAGAAACAGAAGAGAGCTCTTAAAAAGTGCATCTTACTTATTCACTAATATTTGGATAATTTGCTTAAGGATAGGTAAAAAACAAAAATCATCCAGGCAAATTACATACATTTTTAACACTTCCTTCATCATGTCTTGTTTTACTCCTGAGAATTTTTTCACTTAAGTATTAATGTACACATGGGCCCTTACTGCTGAAAATTCAAAACCACTTTACATGAGCCATAGGTGAAAAGTGGATTTGTGCATCGCGTCCCCTTTATCACTTTTCACTCGCTTCCAACAAGGAAAACAGCAGCTAAAAGAAAGCTGAATTTCTCACAGGCTGCTCTGAAGTACTTGGGCATGCAACTATTTGTTGTGGGGCTGCCCACCATTTTGGAATCCATGTTTTCAATTAAAAATGTGCACTCTTTGGACTTGACCTCCAGATAAGCCCTAGTATGTAAATTCTAAATCATGTTTTCAAAGAGAAGGTTGATGAGAAAGGATTTTTGTATTTGGTCTATATCAAATAATAACTACATTTTCTTTTTCTTGTGAGTTATCCAACTCTGACACTATACTCAACTTGGAGATGAAAGATAAACAAAAAACCAGTTCAACTTTCAGGTTGGATGTGAGTTAGTAATTCTTGAGGGTAGGCTGGATTCATTCTTGAAGCTTCTACAGGGAAGAATTTTGGCCCTGCAGAACATACTGTGCTGCTCAAGAATACCCTAAAGCCTGGAAATACACCTTAAGAACTTTATTCATAAGACAAGTTCACAATGAATACTGTTAGGAAAGACAAATTCTCGAAATTCCCTTTGAACTCTGCAGTTTTTGGGATCAATGAGTCTGCATTACATCAAAACAAAAGGCAATTAAAATAAATGAATTTTCTAGAAACTGCTCTATTAAAGCTCTCCTCTTCCAAAAAAATAAAGACAGGTATTGTGACCGGGAAGGTTTTCATTTATGTGCAGAATTTCAAGAATCTGGCAACTCTGAACATTGCCCTAGAGAATTATCTGTGCAAGCTCCGCACCTTCGAGGCACTGATGGTGCCAGATTTATCGTGCAGGCATAGATCACCTTTCAGAATACGAAGCATCGCTCCTCATCTAAGACAGACTGACCAAGGGAAAAACAGTGGGATAACTTCAACTGTTCTGTTGCATGAGGAAGCTATGGAACTTCAAATGGTCTGCAAACAGTATGAAACTTCTAAAGTGTTGTCTAGTGCTGATTTAGGGCAGTGTGTGAGAGAGAATTCAGCAACTCTCTAATGCAAATAATTCCCATAATTTTGCACATTTACGTGTTTTCTATATTTTAATTTCTTTATTTGAATTTTGCTACTTCAAGTCCCAGATATTAGCTTCCTCTGTGCTTTTATCAAGCAGATTAAAGAATCATGTTTATGAAAACATTAATCATTAAATGTGATGGATTCATTAAACATTTACTGAAAAGCGCCTATACCAAACCAACTCACAGTTCACGCAGTTCTTTGAAGCATTTCATCTCTTCTAAAGCCTTCCGATCTTACAGTTAAATAACTGTTAATGACGACTAATCTCTTTTACTTTACACAAAGCTCATTCTTAAGATTTCTCAACGAGCCCAAATCATCTCCAGGGCTGCCCACTCAACATCTTCAAATATTTTCTAATTGTCTATTTAATTCCCTACAGAACTAAACATGCCTCCGAAGGACACTTTCTTAATATAATTCCAGAATAACTCCATCAATTTTGTGCTCGCATAACTCAGGTCATTTCCAATTTCTCTGCACTTTGCCAAAAACATTTTTAAAATGTATCATCCTGTTCACTTAATTAAATTTCCACTGTATTTGTTTCCTTCATCGCTTCCCGAAATAAAAATCCACTTCATGTTTAACCTCTTCCTTAACAGCTTTAAAAATTCAGAGTGCATCATACCAGTGAGTGATAATTACTTAATGAAATATGGTCAGACATGTTTGTTAACACATTGGTGGTGTAGACTGGACTTCAGTCAGTAATAATGTGAAAGGGAACCTGTAAGTGCCGGCTAAAAACAGCTCATCTTGTTAAATTTTCTTACAAGGAACTTCCACAGAGTTTGGCTGTGCAAGTAAATTGAATTAAGCTGATTGTGATCAGGAAAAGTCCATCAGCAAATTGATGCAGCAAACCATCAAGATTATCTGCCTTTTATGTCAAGGGACCTCAGGCCAGGTGTCCCTGAACACTTAAGGCACATCTCATGTCAGCAGCTAGGATCTGTAAGAAGAGAAGACATTTTCAGAAAAACGCAAACATAAAAATATTCTGACATTTATGCTAGGTTTGGAGAGTTTATGACAAAATTAATCAAACCAGAGATTAAGGATTAAATGTCTCAGAACTGCTATAGAATAAATAGCAGCATCTTTGAATAACACTCCCCTCAGCAAAGTTCGAGCCCAGTGTTGATGCTAGGGTACAGGAAAGCTGCCTTTATTTGGGCTCTTCTGGCAGCCAGGTATGCTCAGAGTCTGCGGGCTCTCTGGTCTATGGATGCCATAATTACCAGAAAACCCTTGTCGCATATGGGTGTCCTTCAGCAGTTAGGAAAGCCCAAGGTTATGTTCTTAGCACACTGCAGAGTTTCAGAAAAGTGTCCAGCCCCCTGTGTCTCTAAGCTGTTTTTCCCCCTGAAATCATCAATATCCTGCTCCATAGAGTTCTGTGGGATCTTCAGTTAGAATCCGTTACACATCATCCAAGATCTAATTACACTGGAGTGCAAAAGAAGCAAAACTAGGTAGTTTGCTTGGAATAATAAATTGAATCTATCATAAACAGTTTTTGATAGCCAAACAGTTTTTTTCCTAAGAAGTTTTCTTATTATCTCTGCTTTCAGATTTAATTCTGTATCTCAACAAATTGCTGATACAGGTGTGTTACCACTCAGTACTGAACTTTCTTAAGGAAAAGTCTAAATGGCTCTTTTCAATTCAAATAAAACTTTGCTTGGCTAAAACATTACTCTGCGGTTTTCCAGAAACAGATATATTCATAAAAATTCTCAATGTTCTTCATCAATGTGATGGTCTAGATGATATGGAAGGATGCAAATGGCTGTGAATGTCCTGGTTTGCTTATGTTTCATAGGAGAATAAAATATCTTCTTTCCTTACATGTTTTTGTACAATAGGCTAATAAAATGAATCCTTTAAAAATATGAACATTATCTTTGCTTTTTAGCAAATAAAATCTGATTAAACTTAGTTGTATTTCATTTTTGTTACACACTTTAGGACTATTTTTATAGGAGACAAAAATAGAAATTAGGTTTGGATAAAAGTTTGACATCTCCTAAAACTTTTATTTTTAAATTTCTGGCAAAATGTAAACAAAACTCTAGCTTTACATGGGAGTTTACCAGCACAGTATCCAAGAATTATACATATCTTTAAAGGGTATTGAAAAGGAATAGCAATGTCTCAGTAGCAAGCAGACACTTGAACTGGGGTTGGTTAAATGGTTCCAATGTCTTTCCAATACTAACAGATCGGAGGAATCCAAACTCTCATGTCATCTCCGCCTGTTTTTTCAGTCCGTATTGACCCTGCATATTTTCTGAGGTCTCTCCCTCATTAATGAGAAATAACAATATTCAAGCTGTAGTCACAAGAAGCATTACCCTTGCCTCATCTGCCTGTGCCAGGACACAGGAGTGTCAGTTCTCAGAACACTGAACACCGGTGCACTACAAAGAAACAGCCACAGTAAAAGGAGAGAGAATTAATCGTTTCTGAAGATAGATCCCAAGAAGAAGTTCAAGTTTGAAGAACTGCACTCTGCCACCCCAAACCTCTCCTGCATACCCTAGCCATTAGATTCATCACTGATGATTTAGATGACAGAGTTGAAAGGACTTTCCTTTTGCAGATGATAACGATCTGGGAGGGACTGCAGGCACTTCAGGGGACAGGAATGAAAATTCAAAGTGATGTGGTGGTATCAGCAAAATATTAAATAATTCAGTGGCAATAAATACCAAGTGACACACAGCCACAAGACATAGGAAGACTGACTAATAGGAATAGTTCTGTGGAAGATGAGCTGGGAGTTAATGATCAAAAATGAAATGTGTCAACAGGCCCCTAACGTATTGGCAGGTGTGTGTAGGAGTGCCATATGCGACCAGTCTGAAGCAATGATCCTCTTCTCTGCAACCGCAGAACGGCTCTACGAGAGCACACACCAGATTCCAGTGCAGCTTTACAGATGGATCAAAGTGAGTCCAGAAGAGACCAAGACACGCTGAGATCTGAACAGCAACGCCTGTGAAGAGAACCCGAAAACACTGGCCTTGTACAGTCCAGAGAAGGCCAAGGGAAGGCCCAACTACAGCTTCACTGAACGGCTGGTGTCCTCTCAAGGTTGGCAAAGAGAGGAAAACCCTAATGTCTTCTCCAGAAAAACAAGTAATGGATTTAAGTTGCCACAAGGGAGGCTCAGGCTACATATCAAGAACATCTGAAGGAGAAGACAGTCCAGTGCTGAAGTCCAGAGGAGGTGGCTGCCAGAGCATCGGTACTTCAAAATAGGTGAGGCAAACGGCCGTCAAACACTTTCAGATAAAGCTGGATCTGTCTCTGTTTTGTCACATCAGTCCTATTCTTATGGTTCTGTATCCTTACTCATATATTTCGGATTATCACAGCTTCAAAACTCAGGATACTTATTATGCGTTACATGTATTGGCCTGAACTGTGAGCCAAATTAGATTGACTTTAATGGAGCCGGACAGCATGTTATCCCCGAATACCACTAATGTGGTGCTGTAGACACATCCTTGATGTAACTTCGGAAGTTTGATTCAAGGAGGGGAAATATGGGTCAAAAGACAGTTACCCTTATTTTTATTTAAGAAATGCTGAAGGACTCAGGTAATTGTTGAGATTTTGCTCAGTAGCCTTAAATATAACAGATTTGTGGTCCTCTGCTGCCTTTCACTGCATTTAAGAGACAGTAAAAGACTGCTAAAAATAATGAGTTTCCCTTGTAGCAGTTAAGCGTTGAAATAATAAACTAGAGGCCATAAACACAAATGTCCCTTAGAGATTTTACCCATCTGGACTAGATAGAATATATTGCTACCACAGTTATTTTGCAAACAATGTTAACATCATTATTCTAAAGTTTTTGCATCGTATCTTAGAAAACACAACACACATCTCTGTTCCAAAGACTCCCAGACTTCAGATTTACATCTGAAAGTCACAGATGGCCTTATACTCTAATGGACCAAACCAAGGGCCCTGACTCAGGAAAGTGTTTAAGCAACAGTTAAATCTTTCTTTATTCAGCAAAACATTAATATGTGCTTAACTTTAACGGTATTAAACTTTAATACAGTTAAACCCAAATCTTTTTTTGTTCCCAGGGGCTTTCACATATGCTCAGTAGTAGACTTAAGTTCTCACTGTGAATATGGAAGAGGTCCTTAAAAGAGACCAAACTCTCCATATCCTCACGTGTACTTGGGAAGGAGAATGCAAACTTAGATGACAGTGTCAAGGTCAGGCATTGACAGAAAACACTCTGCCTGCTACCTCCACCAGTTGCAAAAGGCAACTCTCAAGATTAGTAATTATGTCCATAACAAATGTGAATTGAAATACATTATGCAGCTTTTCAAGGAGAAAAAAAAAAGCCTGGCTGATTCTATCAATATCAAAATAGCCATGTCTTCTTTTCAGCTGCTCAGCATGTAACATTCGCAGTGTACTTTGAAATTACTTTGTCCTACTTTAACTAATGTGGCTGATCTAATTCCTAAAGCCTTAGTCCAAAGCAGTAATTGACAAGCATCATATAACATTTACAGGAGAAAATTAAAAATCTATACAGCATACCTGAATGATATAGCTTTCTCAATGAATGCAAAGTGTTTGAAATGAGCGGCTATTATGGATCAAGAATAAATCAGTTAATTGTAGAGAAAGAGGCATTACTTCTATCTGCATGACTATCAGCCTTTTAAACAACTTAGTGCTCTGCAACAGTCAAGAGAGATCTGGAAAGATTCCGAAGAAAGGGAGGCTAGAGTGCTACATGCAGCCCTCTCAGGGCAGATAGGGAATGTCTGAAATACCTCCAGAACCGCTGCAAGGGATTCACTGATGCCCATTAATACTTACACTTAGTGGGAAGAAGGGCTGTGTCAGAGGCAGCGCAGCAGGAGCAACGTGCACACAAATGGCACCAAATCCTAACAGCCATTTTCTCTTTTTGCACTGGGCAATGTCGACTTAGGTCTATAGGCATAAAACCAGGGTCAAGCAGCACAGTCAGGCTCACAAAGGTTAAAGTGATTTGTGGCTTGTTGAAGAAAAACTCATGAATTTGCTGGACTTGAGTGACCACCAGGACGGTTCCTTAATGGCAATATGCAATGTCACCCTTAAGCTCCTCTGATAACAAAGATTTAACACAGTCTTGGCATCATATAAGGATTTCAGTCCTTCAGCCAGACTGAGCATTAGTCACCTTACCTTCATCTTCCAAGTAGCTCATTATTCTCCCATTGTCTTTATGCCTCACTGTCTTTTCACCTCCAGAGCTCCTTCAAACCAGCCCCCATCATGCACAAAGCAAGTGCCCTCCACTCACTTGCAAAGTCCACCTACCTAACCCACATGTGAGTGGCATAAAGACCCACCTGTAGTCTTCATAGAAAATCACACTGACTTGACTCTTCTCAGCATCCAATGTTTCCTTGACTGTTCTTAAATTGAGAGCCACACCTGTAATGTTTGCTCTGGATATACTGAGTGTCACAGAACACCAAAACAGTAACTAACAATTAAGCAAAAGCCTCTGGCTAACAACACCAAAGACACAATCTCAGTGGCATAAAGGTAGATTATTGAACAATACATACTATAGAGGGATTTATTTTCTCTCCAGCCCTCTTTTCCAGAATGGAGTCCAGAAGAATATCAAGAATTTCTTTAAAATCCTATGTTAAGATGTTCCCAAGAGCTGAGAATGCTGGACATCAACCCTTGCACTCTAACACCTGGGCAGTGGATTTTAACCAGCATTTTCCACATCCCAAGTGGGTGACTGAACCCCTAAATTCTTGGACATAAAGGGAAAAAAAAAACTCAATTTCAAGTGGTCTCTTCTTCTCAACAGAGCAGAAGCATGGTGGAATGGAAACAGAGCCCAGAAGCTCCCTCATTCAGGCTACATAGCCTGGTGTTGCACAGACTGGAAGGGCCCCATGTGAGGGCGGTGGTGCCATGTGAGGAGCGGCGGAACTCACCTGCCCGCCTCCTCCATCTGCTTTATGGTGCCCACTGAATTTACTTCTAAAGGAAAGAATAATAAGTTTCTCCTGGTAGATGTACCAAAGACAGTTACCGATGGCAATCTAACCTAATGCTTCTCTGCTTCAGTGCTCGCTAATGAAGAAATATAAGAGCAAGGAATTCTTTATGTATCTTAGAGTGTATGAAGGATTGTTTGGGAGTGTGAATGTATGCCTCTCGTTTCAGAAGGCTAAAATCCATTTGTGTGTTTGGTGGTTATATATATGAAGTTCTCAGGAAGATAATGGTGCCAGGGATTGTTACTCTTTTATTCTGTCATGAAAGGAGATTATAAATAGGCTGTAAGCCAACACATTAATTTAAAATAAACAATAATCTGATCTTCAGTCAACTAAATTCCAACTGAATTTAAATTCAGTTATGCTTTTTTTGCACCTTTTATTCTTCTAGATCTGATTGGGACCAGAATCAGAAATGACAAAATACCTGAACAAAACATAACTGAGTATTTCTAACACCAAAATAAAGTGAGGAGACCCATTTTGCTTAGCATTCTGCCTAGCTGTGCACATAATAAGTCTGCAGTTAGGCCAAGGTGATTCAGATAAATAATAAAACTGCAAGAATTTACCGATTACTAATTCAAATGATAGAGCCCTAGTCAAGTGATTAATCTGAGAAAATTATACATTGTATTTCCAAGATTTTCAAGTTATTTGCTGCTGATCTTATTTGCTGCAAGATCTATCACCATTCTGTTTATGAATCATTCATGAGCCATTCCTAACTTCCACAAATGCATTTGCTATCAATAAGAGTTTGCCACATAGTTTAGGTATATAATTTTCTTTTGACTGTATCTTTTTCTTTAACCATTAACTATAGGACTAATCATTGATCGTGATTTGTGACATATTTAGTCACATAAATCACATGGAGTTATTTCCACTTCTTGACAGTGTAACTGAAGCTTTCTATAATAAAGAAAGTAAGAAATATATGAACATTACAAATAGGGAAGAGCCTTTAGGATCACAGGAACTGCCATTCTGGAATAAACCACCTGGCAAATATTGCAATATTTTGTAGCCCACAGTTGTCACTACTTGATCCCTGAAAAGGAGGGAAAAGATCTGTGACAGTAAGGAGCAAATTACAATAAAACTCACATCGTTCTTTGGCTGAACAGTTGAGACTGGTTAACATCTTGAAGACAAGAAGTCAAAGTGCTTCCTAATGTTGTCTTCAGTACTAATTCCATCTGTGGATATTCCTGGTATTTTATACATGCCAATTTATTTTGAATTTGATTGGGAGGGAAATAGCAAATGACAAATACAGCTTTTGGGCACATGGGTTTAATCAAACTGCCATTTAAGAAACTTTGAGGATCATCAACACATTCAACAACACTTACAAGCTGTCAAAACAAGTGATTGTGTGTCTACCAGTACTAAAAACCTAAATATGGCGTTACTAATAATGAATCAGAGCTTTAAGGCCCTCAACGAGCTACAGCAATGACAGTATTGAGAAGAAATTCTGGGATAATAAAAGAATTCTTCAGAAACTAAGATTTTCGTTTCCTTTTAAGAATGGGAAGAAATGCTGAGTATGTGTTATTAGGAGGTTACAAATTTTTTCTGGGAGAAGCCTCAACAGACACACAGACAGGACTTGATGACCTAGTGCCTCTGCTGCTTGTCCTCACTCAGCACGTGGTCTTCTACCATGGGCACTGGGAGAAGCAGCGTCCTGGGCTCTGACGCAGCCTTTCCTTCAGGCAAACACAGTTCTGTGCATTGCTCCCAGCTTGGATCTCTCTGCCTCCCATACAGACATTAAGAGTTAAGAGCACAAAACTGCATCTAGGAGGAACTGCTCAGTCCCTCTCGGATTTAAGCTCAAAGGAACAGAATTAGCTTTTAAAAGTAATCTAACCACAGGTTCCTGAAACACTGGAGGTAACTGCTCCTAAAGTCCCATTAGCATCACTGAGCAGAGATTTATAAAAGTCAGTATTGTTCTTTTGCAATTTCGTTCCCAGGAAGCCCAGTTCACAACAAGGACACTCCATCTTATCATTAGGTTTTACAATAAGAACCTTATTAGATTGCAATTGATTCACAGCAATCTATTCATTTTTAGTCAAATTAAAACAACTTTTATTGTAGTGCCACAGTTCATGCTGATACGGCTATTGCCATGTGTGAGCATTTCTATTATGAAAATCTTTTCCTTCCTGCCTTTATAGCTTAAACATAAAGAACTCACATGGCAGTGACACTTGGGTACAAAGCCTCAGCCCAGGTGAGAATGTTAGTTTATGAAATAAATAATAATAGTAGGCAAAAAGATTTGACTATTTTCTACAAGCACGAGTATAGTGAGGTGAGAGAAGTTGTGAACATAGTGCTGAAAATGGCAACTTGAAGCATCGAGTCAGTATAACTGCAGATGGCCAAGTAACACGTGAGGCCCAGTAAAATGGGTAAGAATATCTGTTCTGCCTCGGCTCTTTATAGTGCAATGCTGATGTAACGGTAGGTATAAACCAAAGACATGACACAATATGGTCCCCATCCATAAGTATCCTAAATTTGAACTGGACATAAAAAACCATCACAGGGAAATACAGGAGCAGCAGCCATGTCCTGATGTTGCACAGGCTGGAAAAGTTAAAAAAAAAGGAGGAGAAGGAAAAAAAAAAAAGGATGATGACCCTCCCTTTGCACTCACAACACAGCCAGGAACAATCTGCCCCAGAGGGAGCATCAGTGGAGAAGCAAGAGAAGAAGCTGAGCATGATATAAAGTCAGATTAACACAAATAAGCTGGGAAGGAGTCATGAAACGGCAGGTGTCCAGATGAAGGATGGAGTAAAGCATACCTTTTATTCTCCACATCTGGTATTTATCCTGGATTCCTGCTTTGGGCTATATTTTTAACTCAGTGTTAATAGGCGTTGCACAAAGCTCAGTGCTTTGCAGAGGGCACGCACTCCTAAATCTCATTTGTGGGCTTAGCAATGTGTGCACTATGCTATGCAATATTGATTTACAAATGCATGAGCCACAGTGAGCCCAGTGTCAGGGCTAAGGTGGCTATTGCTCCCTCTGTCCCCCGGTTTTAAAGGGAGCTGGCAGTTCTTCCTTGAGAACTGTGGTCCCTTGAGTACGAAAAGGTGGCCTGAGCCAGGGCTGCCCCGTTGTCAGGGGGCCCAGCCTTTCGCTTCAGCCAGAAGTGTCCACTTGGCTACTCAGGGATCCAATGCTGAGCAAAGCTCACCGGGCAGAATAAGGGAACATCAGCCCCCAGAGCTGCTGCTTTGCACTGCTGCCCAGGTGGCTCTCGATAAACACCAAGTAGAGCTGGGAACAAACACATGGGCAGTGCTCCTCTGGCATCACTGAATGACTTGGCCAGCTTAGAACACTCTCCTGTGCTAATTTCAATTTCCAGAAGCTGAAGCTAATGCTTCTTGCTTCAGCTTACCCTCTGCCAACAGAGCACTGCTGCAGAGAGTAGTGTGGAAATTATAGAAACACTCTGGACTCCAGCAGCCACCTTCACCTGTAACATGCATGCAATAGTTTCAACACAAGCAGTTCCCCTTCCCACTCCCCGCATCCATAAATACTGGTTTCTTATCTGTATTGCACTTCTCATTTATTTTGGTAGAGAGTTTATGGGACCGGAGAAATAAAAAACAAAAATGGAGATTTATTATTTCCCCCAGTCAGCTTCCTGATCTTCATCATCAGGCCCCATGTGTTGCCCTGCCATCACTGAGGGGACGCTGACACAGTGAAGGTTCCTAACTACAGCTACATCAAGAAAAATCTCTGAGGCGTCTTCATACCCCAGAGTATCTGAGAACCTTCCTGTATAGACGTCTGCTGCCACAAAACTACTCAGACTGACTCTTTAGAATATGCTTGATACTCAAAGACTTTTTGCTCTTTGGAAAACTATTTTTGGAAACATCAGCATTCCCATTAGAAATATCAACATTTTTGATAGACTTATATTGAAAAATATATAAAAATATTTCAGGGACATGGAAATAGCTTTGTGAGAGGAAGTGATACTAACATTGGATTCATATATGAGGATAGTCCTAGCAATGGCGAAGTCAAGTGAAGTGTAGCAGGGAAATGAGGCACAGTGAGACTCTCCTTTAAAGCCAGGACTCATCAAGTTGGGTGTTTTCCTTTGAACACAGTGTCTGGAAGCTCTAGATTTGAGGCAAAGAATAGGAAACCTTTCCAGTGCTGGCCGATAAATGACCCCCACAGGAAAGCTGAACAGAACTCTGGATACCCTTGCAACCCACCTCGCAAACTGGGCTCACACCGCTGCAATCCCACAGAACAGTTGTTTTGGATGAATCATTTGCTCTAAATGTTCTTGGCCAGCTCTTGTTATTACTGAAAGCAACAATTGTTCAATTTTAGCTACCTGACAACCAAACATACTCGTATTTCTCTTTTATTATTCTGCTGTCCTTCATTTCCCACTGCAAAATCAGTTCCTGGGAACAAAAGCTGAAGGTGTCATTTAAACAGACAAAGCTAATTTAAGCATTGAACATTACAGTAGTTTGAGTCACAGATTTCAATGTCATGGGGTATATAGAAAGGAACAGTAATTGATTTAAGATAGGACTAGTCTCCCTCATTAAATGGAAAGCCAAGTACTGTGGTATATTCTCAGCCAAGTACTAACTGAAAAACATTCTTGCAAAAAGTTACATACTTTCTTTTATCTGCGACAAGGCTTATCTTTCCCACAAAGGCACAACTGCATTTTCCAAACAGACAGACATCACCTGTGCAGGTATGGCCTTTTCTAAGAAAAAATGTTTGCATTTAGAGCTTAAGACACTTGAAGATAGTTTTGGATCCAACCCAGAAACATTTAAAGGGACTGGAAAGATTACTATCGATCCAAGCAGGGGCTGGGCTCTTCTGGTAGGGCTGAATCTTGTCACAGCTATAGCAGATCTTTTAACGGTCCTGTTGACATGTATTCAACCCTGTTTTCTGATTATAAAAATATCTGTTGTTATATAGGGGAAACTGCAGTTGTTTTCAAGTTTTGGATGAGATTCACAGTTCTTACAATTTAACGCATATGATGCAGAGTATCCACACATGAGCTTCACTGAGGTAGAATGAATTAAATTGTTTATAGAAATATGCAAAACTGTGTTCAGTCTGGAAAGGAAAAAACACAGAATGTGAAGATGCTTTAGTGAAGCCATATAGTCTTGCATCCATTTGATTTTATGACTATATCCTATGTTTACTGTTCAGTGTAACATTTCTGCCAAACTATTTGAATATAATTCTCCGTTTTTTTATTATCTTATTCTTCATAAATGTGGAACAATTATCAGTTTGTGAATGAATTAATCTGCTGCCTTACAGACTTAACTAGTTACTATGCAAAGAATACTACTCTATTTGCCTTATTAAAGTCAAATCTAGTAATCTTTTCCCAATACACGGTTTACTCAGTTGAGACTGCTTCTACTGAATATTTTATGGACATAATCCTGATAGCTACCAGTAACCAGAACATGCCTCTTGTGAAGATAGTACCTATTGGAACAGTCCACAGAAACTTACCATTAGAAATTTTAAAAGATCTCCAGTTACTCATAGAAATTAGTAATAACTGTGCTGTGGGTTTCTGAGGGCAACTTATTTCAACAGATCTTTGTTTGACCTTATGTGTTGTGATTCTGGAGCACTGTACGGATGCAAGGGCAAGCTTTCACTCATCAGTGTCTGTTCCTCATTAAGATTCAGATGTAGTTATAGATTAGCAGATAAATGACTGATGAGAACACATGTTGCCATATGCTAAACTAGAGTAGGGTTGTCCCTAATTCCAGCTCCAGTGTCACACGCTGACACCAGCACTGCCTTTCTGCTACATGACAGCAGATGTTCAGAGCCTTAGAGGTTGGCTTCCCAGTGAGGGAGAAAGCAATGACATAGAAGCTGAGTGAACACAAAATGGCAATAGCTAAATTTACACACAGACTGAAGTCTGAACTTAGTCATAAAAACATGCAGGGCAAACAAAACTCTAAAAAAAGGCTGAAAATGCCCTGTCACCTGCTATGATAGTATTTTATTTTTAGCTTTGAAGATAGAAAATAAACTAGTTCCAATTCTGAGAAGATGACAACCATTAAGAAAATTGACCCAAATTTATCAGGAAGCGTTAAGGTATTTTACAAAAAGAAAGGATATCTTGTAAGCACAGTTCCCCGTGATTTCTCAGGTGCCTCATACTAATTCACAGAACTCCCTTGAAATAAAAACAGCAGAAAACAGATGGTGCAGTTAGAGAGAAAAAAATAAGGGAAAAAAAAGGAGGGAGGCAGCACTCCCTTCTGATGTCAAAGGCATGTGTGCATTTTGTTATTTGTCATATTCTGCAATTTTCTCATCATCCTGCTGTCTTTCACAGTTAATAGCTAAACCCACTGGTTTATGTTTATGTTATTCAAGACAACTTAATTAAGCTAATAAAGGCAAGATTTAATGGCTGAAGTAACAATGTAAGCAAGAATATCTCGGTCTTATACAGATATAATTTACAGTATTTGCTTGAACTGGACTGAGTATCTTAACCGGGTTTCCCCCAACGAAGGGGATTTTTGCCTCTGCTTACAGAACATGATGGTTCTCAGCACCTCTGAAAACCACCCCTGCCATGTACAAGAATATGAACATTTGTGTCTCAGTCTGAACAGACAAGTACAAACATTTTGGCCTTTGAGCCTCAACTCCTGGCTGCTGTAAATATTGTCTATTACCCTTCTTATTTGTCATAAGAACTCATCATGACAAGCAAGTTAAATGCACCTATAGCAGCACTTTGGGTTTGTCGAGTCAGTCACCTCTGTGTGTGTGCCATT
The DNA here is from genome assembly GCA_013389825.1 of Crypturellus undulatus. NCBI lineage: Eukaryota > Metazoa > Chordata > Aves > Tinamiformes > Tinamidae > Crypturellus > Crypturellus undulatus. Next base: position 519,666 of record VWPW01016753.1, read on the forward strand.
TCCCCTCATCTTTAAGAAGAAAACTCCATTTCATGAGGGTGTTGAGGGAGATATTAGTGAGTGCTTGCAGAACACTCTCTTGAGCTGTTGTACTAAATGTTAGGATTTAATTTTTCAAATAGCCACTGATCATATTGTTCACCTTTGGAATGGAATGTAAATTTTGTAAAACTTATTCTGGTTTCATATACATTCATAACATTTTCTTCTTGTGTCTTTCTCCCTGTAGCTTGTTCACTTAAGGTTTTAGTGCAGAAGACAAAGCACTTGAGAAGCATTTTTAGTGTCCATGGATCACATTTATACTCATCTTGCAAGTCATCTGGTCTTCATAAAGGTCTTCAGAGATTAAAATATGTTATACTGAATGACTGCTGTATGTGTCCAGCTTCCTGCTCAGACCAGGAAAGCTCAGAAATGAAAGCTTTCACTTTTACACTAGGTTATTGCAGCCCGATTTGGTGTACGCATATTTGTTGAAGCACTGTAGGATTTTACGAAGGATAATGGCAACTGCAGTCCAAGATGAATTGCCAGTGTAATGTTTTAGGCAGACTTTTTGCTCTTAGACAGGTCTAAATCCAATCAGAAAACCTGGGACCTAGTTTCTGGGGCTCCAAGTCATTCACATGAAAAGCACAATCAGTGCAGAGCTTGTCATTAAGGACTAGAGAGCTGTACCTTATTTCAAGGCAATCAATTTTATACAAACTATATAAGGAGTCCACTAGAACTTATAAATTAGACCTCAGATTTCTTCTAGAATAGCACTAAATACCAACTGCTTACATTTTTATTTTTACTGCAAAGAACAGTACTGAAATGTGAAGATGTATCTAATTAAAAAAGTTAAATTTAGAAATTAAAAAGAGAAAATAAATTAACTCTATTAACTTTTAATCAGCAATTCCGAGGTATTTTGCATAAAAGCAGTATGTTGATATTTTATGTAATTTCTGTCAAATATTTTCACGTCAGTGTGTTTTAATTTATGCCTTTTTTTCCAGTTTTATTCTGAAAAGCGTAGCAATATTTTTATTATCATCTCACTTGAAGATAAAGCCAACATCAAAATGTTGAAAGCCTCTTGGGACAGAATTTTCACTTTCTCAGCAGCTCTAGATTTCGTACATCTAATACCCATGCACTCCCAATTTGTATAAATAATGCATAAATATATCACAGAATATTTTAAATTTCTTATCTTTTTCATCTTCAGTCTTATTTTTTCCTGATAAACAAACAAATTAAGAGGAGAAGATAATGTAACCCAAGTGTTACATCATGAGCGCAACACAAAATTGACTTAGAAGAATATGGAAAAGCAGCATTTCACTGATGCAGAGAAGAGAAAGCTTCTTGAGCTGGAAACACAGGGTGGGAGGACCTGCACGGGAGCAGGTGGGCAGCAGCTGCTTGAGCATTTTAAGCTGCGTTGAAGGTTAAGAGAGATGACAGCAGAATTTCACCTCACGCGAGCAGCTGCGCGCTCAGTTTTTCACCCTTTCTTCACAACCATTATCTTACCGCAGTGAATGAGGGATTACGCCCTGGCCTACCCGCGCAGACCCAGCTGCACCTTGCCATGGGGAGGAATTCAGATCGCAGCTGGGAATCCTGCAGACAACATCACTCACACCTGATCCCTTTGCCAACCCCTCCACAAACAGCACAAAAGGCCCTGCAGGGAGGCATGACTGGAGCTGGCTGTGCAGCAACAGGTCCCTCAGCAACCCCTGACTATTCTTCCCAGGCAGAACCTCTCCCAGGCTCGGCTGCAAAAGAGAGAGGAGGTATCTCGAGCCTTCTGTCTGCTCATTTACTGTTTATTATTCATCACTTCTTAGGCCAATAACTGGATTGTGGAGATTATATAGGATTTGTACACCAAATCCTCTTGTTGGAAGTCAATGACACTCCTGCTCCATGCTCCCATGTAGTGGGTTGGTTTGGGCCTGCTCAGAGGCCCAAACCAGAGCTCCTCTCGCTTCAGTTGCAGGGGAACATCACCATAGGACTCAGGCTGCTTTTGTTGAGGAAGCAAGCTCTGCAGTACCCTCTTCTAAGATGATGATGACAGTCCTTGTACTACAGAATTAAATCTGCCCATTAATTAGGCCCTTCTGCAGCTCTGCTCAGTAGGCTGGTGTCCTCAAATTTGTCTTGCTATCTGTATGGCCAACAACATTTCAACATCTGCTACCTGCTTCCCACAACTAAAGATCTTCTAGGCGTCACAGAGGGGCTTTCTGTGTCCCAAGCCTTCTGTGTCACCTTCAAGGTGATGGTTGTCATCACTGTGACTCCAGCTTTGTCACCTCTTCTCCTGCACCTTCTCAATGCGCTGAAGGACGCTCTGCAGGAACGCAACTGACCAGGGCAATGCTCAAACAGCAGATACAGACTCGAGGTCTTGGCTTGGTCCTGCCCACAGTTATGTCCTGCTGGGCCCATCAGTATCAGCATGGTCACAGGAAGCCCAAGTCCGAGTTTCAAATTGTGCCACTTTCTAGGGGCTCAATTCCTACAGCTGTGGATAAAGAGTTCCCTTTTCTTCCTGCTGCTAATAAGGGACATGATTGTTTTGCTGAGAAAAGGGAAGAAAATGGAAACTAAGCAAACAGCTGTAGTTCCAGTAATTCTACCTCATAAATTATGCTACTAAAGAAGGAAAATATAGCTTGGTATTTTTACAACGCTTGAGTATCGAATTTATTTAAATAAAAGTGCTTTGTGTGCAGTGTAGAACACTTTCAGGGCACGTTTCCTGCCTTTGACGGTACGGTACCTTTTAATAAAATAGGTGTTCATTATGCATTTTATCCAGAAAATTTTACACTGCACAGGAATAGGAAATTAGTAATTGAGCAACAGGGTTCCTTTAGTCAGTTATCCTCACACTGAGATTTGAAAAATAAAATTACTTTAAATCTTTATATTTTGTCTTCTTTATTTTTTTCCTCTGCTCTAGCTCTTCCCTAGAGACTCAAGTTTATTGTAAATCATAAATGCACACATAAAAGATTCTGGCTACACTCAGCTCGCCTTGGATCCTAGTCACTGACAAGCACGATGAGATATGCTGACCAGAAGAAATGCAATTGTGAATTCATGTCAGAAGATCTGCCTTTTGCATATAAATGTCAAAAATCCTGCTTCCCTTATTTCTGAAAAAGCACCATAAACCTCATACTTCTTAAATTGGTTGCTGCTTTCCATGACAAAGCTGGTACATGGAGTAGTAAACTTGTGAGACGCATCTTAGCAACATCATTTTACCATTTAACAATAAAATATTGATCATTTTTAAAGGAAGATTTCAGCTCTCAGAGACACGCCTAAAGATCTGTGCCTAAACCCAAAGCACATCTTTCAGAGAATTCTTTTGTTAATCTTCCAGCTATGAATACTACAGTTCTATTTTTTGCACATTCAAGCTACCCTACGGTCATTATTTAACGAACAAATCTCTTGTTCTGGCTTGTACATGCAGAACATTTCTCCTTCCTAAATCTATGCAGAATGTCACACTTAATCTCCATTTATCTGCCTAGTTTCTGCAAATATGAGTAAGTTGCAACAGACCACTTCTTTCACAAATTGAGACTTCATCTTTTGCACCTGTTATTGGCAATGTATAAGGCAGCTTCTCTACCTTGTGAGACAGTGCCAAATGTATGCATGATATTCCCAAATTGTCTTGGATTCAACAGCCCTTTTGTGAAAAGCCACCTAGAATAATGCAATGCTGCTATATGAGGTTCAAATATTGCTAGGTAGAGCATAAAATAGGAACACATCAACAGCAATACAAAATTCCCTCATAACAGTAACACTATACAATACAAACACAGTAATACAAATACAATAATATTATTACACTAATAATAATACTAATACTAAATACTACATAATGCTAATACTAAAGAGTTTGCCTTTCTATAGTTCTGAACATCTACATCACTGCAATTTACTACTAACATCTGAAGAAATGGTCTCAAATAGGACAAAAATGGAGCTGATAATGGAGCTGACAAAAAGGATGAACTTAAATGAAAGTATTAGAATTCAAATTCTACTAACAGATTAGCAAGCAAATTGTCAACATAAGAAATATTCTAATGACAAGTCTCAGTATAATTATCACCTGAGCATAAAGGAAGCTTTGAGTTCATATTTCTTAACATGCTGTTTTCTTGTCCAATTCACAGTTTGAAATTTTGTCACTGAATTTACTTACCTTGAAGACTCCCGCTACTTTATTGTTCCTGAAGGAAAACTCTAAGGGGATCCTGGGACGTCCAAGGCTGCTCTTCTTGGTACTTCTGCTAACATTGAGCCTCGCTGACTTTGTACGCCTTGAGAGTTTCAGTGAACAAGAGTCCTAGTTTAAAGCTCAACCTTTGTGGTACGTCACAAACATAATCCGACTTACCATGGTTGTTTGTAAGAGAAAATACCTTTCAAATTTAAAGTTATAATGAAGAGCAAAAATGGGACAAAACTGTGCTGAATGAAATTGTAATAGAATTAATGTGAAGATGACAGTTATGATGGAAGAGACGTAAATGAATACAGAACCTGATTGCTCCTTTATTACCTATCTTAGAATTTAAAATCCTGTTCACGGGGATAGACTTTTGAGACATACATCTCACTTTCATTGCAGTGTACTGTCACCGTTCATTTTATTTAAGACTCAACTTGAGCAACTGAATTACCTTTCTAATTCCAAAATTTGTATTCTTGACTTAGGTTAAACAAAAGCATATAAAATACCCTGATGCATTGTGATCAAGTCAGGATCTTCCCTTAAAGTCTGTGGAATTCAGTTAATTTTCCAATCATTCAAATTATAGTGGAGCTTTAGCAGAGCTGACAGTGAAGCACTGCGCTGACAAATACCTCTGGAGCTGGAACTGTGTAGAGGCTCAAAGCCAAACAGATGAGGTGTCAGCACCAATGCCAAGAGTCAGTGTTTGGCAGACATGGAGATTTGATTCATGGACTCATTCCCAAGGGATGAATTAAAAGTAAATTGAATGTCACAGCCCTTGTTGCTGCAGCACCCGTTGGTGGGTTGCCTCGGAAGATGGCCATGGGGTAGATCCCTCTTCTAAGCATCTGTGAGTGGGATAGTTGGGTCATTTGAGCCTGCAAACAAATGGGGCGTTTTCTTAAAGACAAAACTGGCTTAAAAAATATTTTGACTCCCCTCCCAGCATTAGGGGGGTTTGGGGTTGTGCTCTGTAAGGGTGCTAGTGAAGGCAGGGACATTTACTGCCTGCTGTACCCTCGAATCTCTACGGCTTTTGTGAACTGTTATGTCAGATTGAGGAGATTGAGATGAGTTGGACCTCTATCATTATTTAACATTTCATTAAATCAGAGAACTAATTTCAACAGAGGAGGAATGAGAGAGATGTGCACAGAGAGATGAAATTCAGAAGTATTTACATCAGAGAGGGCTGTATCACAAATAGATTAGACAGATTTCACCAAAGAGATTGATAAACACTTTTTTACTACTTCCCTCCATCATATGCTGAGCATTTGTGTGCTCATGCTAAGTTGTTAAAAAAAATAATAATAATTGAATTAGAGCATGTACAAGGAATAGCCATAATAGATTTTTTTGAAGAAAAGCTTTTACTCTTAAGTATTTCTAGATTTCTCAGGTCAGGCAGCGTTCTCAGCACGGGAAGAGGTCAGACAGCACAAGGAAATGGAGATGCGCAATAATGGAGTAAATGTGCCTTCTCAGCACTGGGGCAATTAGCTTGTTTTGACTGATATGAGGAAAGAAATATTTGAACAACTTATTTTGAAGAGGGCTCTTCAGTTCTGGGTGAGATTAAGGTCAGATTCTGGCTCATTTTGTTAAACTTTTTTGATATAACTTTATTGTATGCATATAAATGACTTTGGCTTCACACAGAAAGAAATAAGTTGGTTTTAATCAGATTGAGATTATTAACTGCAATACACGTTCGTTTTTGTAGACAGAGCACAGTAGACTAAATTTTAATTGTGATATTTAGGGATCTTCATTAGCAGTGAAAGCCCCGGTGCACTGAAATGAGAGAATTCCCCAGAGAACGCAGAGGCAAGTAAGAGAGAATATGTAATGAACTGAGCTCAACAAAATGAAGGTCAGAGCTAACATTCCTGCAGAAAAGAGGTCACCTTAGAAAGCTGCATTATTAAGTAGGACCTGGAATATATATACCTTGACAAGGAGCAACAAGAAATTGCTACTTAGCCCAGATATGATCAAATGATAAAATGTGCTTGGATTTGCAGTGGATTTGAAAGGCAAGATATGTCTTAAAGAACAGATTTGCATTGGTTTGGAAATAGAATATGACTTTACTGGCCGAATTCTTGGCTCCCCTGACTAGGAAGAGCCATTTTGTACTGGTTTAAAACTGACACAAAACATTTTTAAGAAGTGCAGATGTGTAAATAAATGGTTGTTTCCCACCAGTCAAATGGGATGCAAGATAGCGCTCAGTACAGACATTACAGAAGGCAGAATGACAGCTCTGTGTTGGAACAGAGCCTGAAACAGAAACAGATGTGAAATTAAAATAGAATACGCCTTTGGAATGGTCTGAAAAAATGACAGGGAAGGAAAAATTCTCCAGACAAATAATATCATCATGTGGACAAGCATGGATGGAACAAACTCTGGATAGTGAACACTAAACAGCACCACAGGAATTACCCCTGGGAGAGACAAAATACAGAAGGCAAGACGAGACCAGCATGGGTGCAGAGAGCTGCGAACAGGAGAGTGCTCGCAGTTACCCCAGAGCAGGGACTGACAGAGGGTCCTGTGGTTACCGTCTAGCCACGGCCTCGGGCAGCTCGGCTGTCAGCTAAGCGGGATGATAAAAGTTTAATAATTGTCGGAGCAGCAGAGAGGCCACAGCGAGCTCTCGCATGTAGTTCATGTTTGACAGCACAGTTTCTCCTCTCCTAATTCATCTGGGACTTCCTCGATAGGAGGACCTATCCTAGGGCTGCCTCCTCCACCAAAATGCAGCTCAAACAATGGTCACTGATGATTTCTTTGAATTCTGCTTCTTTTAACTAGTACTTCTTAAATAACTTTTTCTTCGTATCTGCATGTTCCCGTGGGGTTTTAGCTCTCACACTCTGTTATTCAACAGCCTCACGCATAGAGATGTGGCCTTTCCATCAGTTTTTAATGCTGATTGTCCTCCCTTTCTGTTCTCAAAACAATTTGCATAATTTAGCACTTGCACCTGCTGCTCGGAGATTTATTACAATTGTCAGTCACAGCAAAGACTATAGTTACTACTTTACGGTGTTGCAAGAAACACAATGGTTAAGCTAACAAATTAAAGCTAGTGCCTCTGTGCTTTCTCAAAAAAATTAAAGCAGAACCAAGTGTTGAAAGGAGGAATGTGATTTCGGAACTCACTTAAATGAAACAACTTGATTACTCTCAGCTCTGCCCATATTTACCTGCACGTGCCTCAAGAGCAACTCAGCTAGCACTGATGGGGTTACCCTGTCTTTAGGGTGGAGAAGCTGAGGGGAACATGGTTCACCATCCACATGCCAGGGAGGTGCCACGGGTAACAGATAGAGCACACAGCCCCGGGCTGGCATGCAACCACAGGCCTTGCAAAATGAGTAAAGAAAGCAGCAGTAACAAACAGTTGGTGATGACAAGCCACTGCTACATAATTAGACAGAAAATCATGTTTGGCATATTTCAAATGACTTAGAAATACCAAAACTTCGATTATCTACTACCCTGTCCACAAGTTTCCCCTAGAGGGGCACAATCTTTGCAGATAACCCTGCACACAATCCCTGAGCACAAAGAGACCAGTGCTCTGCCCCTTCCCATGGTTGGCAGCAGCGAGGGGCAGCACTAACCAGACCCCAAACCCGAGGTGATACCTGCCGTTTCCCAGCTGGGCTTATTAGCTGGGCTGAGTGCCTCTAACCCCACAAGAGAGCTTCCCATGGGTTCAGAGGCCACATAGCATCTTACAGGGGCCTGCAAAAGGCTGGGGAAAATTGTGCCACATTCTGTTAAAAGCAGGGACATTTTTAATGTTACTTTGGGTACTATCTGAATATAGGGCTTCATACCTTCAAACTGCTTATGTGCTGAATTGCAAAAGGTATTCAACAATCCTACAGCAATGCTGTAAACCAAGTCAATTGAAATGCATGAGCTAATTCATTTTTAAACAGCAACTGTTTGCCTAGTCTGCACATGTCCTAGCTTAAAAGTTTTGGTGGGTTGCATTCTAGTCAGGAAAGTGTGAAAAAGGAATTGATTGGTCTACACACAAAAATTCTAATGATGAAGTAATGCGAAACAGATGGAATTACAAACAGAATAAACATAGAGAGGAATGAGAAGAAGTGGGAAGCTTTGTGAATTAAATGTGTGGAGGGGGAAGATAGTGACAACTGTCCTGCAGGCATAGTCTTTTCTTTCCATTGACTGTTACACAGGGACAGGAGAGCAGGACAACAATCCTTCACCCCCGGTAAAGTGTGCCTTGGTGGGGCAGAAGGAAGGCTCTACCAACCTTGCAACTATTTCTTCATCTCATGCTTACAACCCAGCATCTTGCTTCAGAAACCAAGCCTGTACTTGTGCTGAATCGAGTTAACAAGGATCATGACCCTATGGCAGCTTCAGGGATGCTCCATGCCTCTGCGAGGCCAGATGGAAAGTACCAGCAGGGGCCAAAAATAGAGGCCTGTTAAGCACAAATTGATAAAAATATGGAAAATACGACAGTGCAAAGAAGTTGGGGAAGACTGGAAGGTTTCTGAGCTCTATTTGAGCTCTAAAAACTCCCTATATATCCATAAGTTGCCATCCTTTCTCTCATTGTCTCTAGTATTTTTGTCTCTCTGCCAAACAGGTTCTTTTAATTAAAATAATATATTTTTATAGTTATATAAAACTCATGGCACTTTACAAGTATATCAACAGGAAGGGTCCCTGATGCATCCTTTTAGAGCATCCTTTAACTGGCCATTTTCATGAAATAGACACCTCAGTTCAAAAACTCTTATAAGAGCCATGGAAACAAGCTGGTACACATCAAGCTCTAAATCTTTTCCTTCTATGAGTGTCAGTTCAACACAGACTGCTCCCTCAGCAAGTTTGCTGCAAAACCTGCAAGAGTAGCTGACACCCCAGAGGGCTGCGCCGCCATCCAGAGGGACCTGGACAGACTGGACAACTGGGTGGTGAGAAACCTCATGAAATTCAACAAGGCCAAGTGCACAGTCCTGCACCTGGAGAGAAATAACCCCAGACACCAGGACAGGCTGGGGACCGACCTACTGGAGGGCAGCTCCCCGAGAAGGACCTGGGCGTCATGATGGACGACAGGTCTCCAGCCGGTTGAGGGAGGTGATCCTGCCCCTCTATTCAGCCCTGGTGAGGTCACATTTGGAGAACTGTGTCCAGTTCTGTGCCCCCGAGTACAAGAGTGATGTGGAGGCGCTGGAGATAGTCCAGCGCAGGGCCACGAGGATGATCAGGGGCCTGGAACATCTGCCCTATGAGGAGAGGCTGAGGGAGCTGGAGGGAGTCCTGTTTAGCCAGGAGAAGAGGCTGAGAGGGGGTCTGTTCACTGTGTATAAGTACCTCGAGGGAGGCAGTGAGGAGGATGGGGCCGGCCTCTTTTCAGTGGTGGCTACCAACAGAACTAGAGGAAAGGACCCCAAACTGAAACACCAGAAGTTCCACAGGAACTTAAGGAAAAATTTCTTGACAGTGAGGGTGACAGAGCACTGGAACAGGCTGCCCAGAGAGGTTGTGGAGTCTCCTTCTCTGGAGATCTTCAAACCCCGCTTGGACACAGCCACGTGCCACGTGCTCTAGGTGGCCCTGCATGTGCAGGGGTTTTGGACGAGATGATCTCTAAAGGTCCCTTCTAACCTTAACGATTCTATGATTCTATGATTTTGTGTGGTCTTTATATGTGGTCTTTATAAATAGAAGGAACGCTTCTTTTGGAAGGCACAGTGGGAAAGTATTAGGCTCCAAAAAAGAGCAAACTTTCAAAAAGTTTGCAAGCTCAGAACAGTTTGAGATGTCAGCAAAAACTCAACATTTTTCAGTCATCTACCACTCCTTGGTATTCATTTCTCCTGTATGTTCAGAACCAACTTTTTTTACAGCTTCATTGCCTCCTGCATGTGACAGTCATTTGACATCTAATGATCACAGCACATACTGAAAAGTATCAGACACTAATAATCTTCACTGTTAATCAGAAGCAGGGGGGACTCCATCTGTCTCCTTGACATAACAGGGAAAATGGTCATTTTTCCACTGCAGAAACTGGCATTAATTGACACTAACATTATAAGACTGCCATGGATGCTCAGTGGTAACACAGAGGTGCCAAGAGAGAGGAATGCCCCTGTGCCCAAAAGGAAAGTTCTCTCTGGGTTCTACCAGCTATAATTTTGCAACTATAAGTAATGTTTTTAGTCCAGAATACAACCCCAAGAGTTCAAGAACTCTCTAGACAAGGCCCTGTTCAACTAAAGAAAATATTTTATTTAGATCTTAATTTTAGAGAAAGAATGGATAGTTGGGGCTTTAGATTTCAGCTCTGTTCTCACACATCTGCTCAAATAAAGGCTCCATTGAACTAAGGCCACTTGTGCAGCAAGATAATATAGGGTTTGGGCACTGAATTAAGTGAGTCCATCAGCAATACTACTAAATGCACTTGATTTGAAGCATCAAGACCCCTGGACTTTTCTATAAATGCTGACAGACTAATGCTGCCAAGTTAGCCCTTATAAACACTTTAAAAAGCAAATTCTGTTATTTGTGGTCATTTTATATACTAAAATTTCAGGTTGCTGCATTTTAAACATCTGATTTTATTTTCAAGTTCTGTTTTCTAGTTATTCCAGCTGTTTCCTCACTTATATTATTTTTGTCCTCCTCTTCTGATTTTTGGCAAAAGGAAAAAAATAAATAAAACAAAACTTAGTTACTTTCAACATACATATGACTGCTTAAGCATTTTGATCTCTGGATATCAACCATAGTGAAATGTTGCAATATCCAGATTACAACAAACAATATGTATCAAATCCTTTCTTTAAAATTGTCACAAGCCAGGAAGACAGCTTGAATTAATGTTATGGTTCATTAAAATCTTGTTTTTATAAAAATCTCTATCCAGTGACTAAAACAAAATTATGGTTTCCACCTCTTAAATTGAAAAACATTTCCAGGTCCATTTAAGCAGATTCAGAGGATAATAGATTTTAAAAAAAATAGACGACTGATTACGTTATATAGCCCGGAACAAGGACAGAATGAATAGATAAAAGCATCTCTGTTGACATGAAATATATTTTCCACATAACCAGTAGAAACGAAGTGCATTTATCCTAGTTGCTACTGACCAAAATTGTATTGTGAATAATTTTGAGGACTGGAACATTTTAATGATGGCAACAGATTATGAAAAATATGGAAGAACTAGGACTTTGAACTGATTCAGGGCAATGAAAGTCCACTATAGTCAGCAGAGACATGCTGAATTATGTTATTCAAGGATCTGGCCTTAATGCCCAATATTCGATAATATATGTGTGACTGTTGAGGTGTTTATTTCTGTTCTATTCTTCTTCCCCTCAAGAAGAAGTTCAACAGTTGCACAAGTCTTACCTGAAGGCAGTTTCAACGGAAAGACATCCAATTTACAACCTCTAACTTCAAGAATGCAAATTAGTTACTTTCCCTCACCCACCCGCAAAACATATCCCTCCATCAACGCTTCTGCATTGACTGAATCACCTGAAACTGTCTTCTGATCAGATTAGGCACAAGTTAATTTCCAACTAAATTGCCTCATGACATATCACAAGTCATCGCGTGTCTCCCCGCACGGTGCCTCCATTATGCGCAGTGACATTACCAGGCGATACGTCATGTTCAGAAAGCACCGTCTCTCTAATTGCTTGTCACTACAAAACACTTCTGGTTGACATAACAAATCCCAGCAACTTGCTTTTCATGCCTGGATTTATATGGTTCCATGTGGAATCTTAGAGGAAAGGAAGGAGAACAGGTCAGGAGGAAGAAAGTTGCCTATGAGCTACAAAGACCAGAGCAGAAGAAATGCTCCTGCCTTCTGTCCTCCCGCCTCCAGCAATGTTCCTGTGCTCGGCAGCCCCTCCGGAAGGGCAGTCAACATGCGTGGGCGTGCAGCAGCATTGCTGCTCGAGAAGGCTTGCTCGCCAAGGACACAGGAGCCCCACGCTGCAGCCCTGAGATTGTGGCACCCCTGGAACACGCAGCGAGGCTGGGGTGACATGGGGAGACCAGCGGCTTCTCAAGGTAACTTGCAGGGGGTTCAGGGCAGAGGTAGATCTAGATGGTTCTGTGAACTCTTAACTGCTCCCATCTAGAGAGGATAGACAGAGCAAAACAGTAATGACAAACTATACTGACTCCGCATCTTTGTTTTCATTGGGTATATGCATCATAAGCAAAGAACTATATCTTCCCTTTTTCCAACGTCAAAATTTTCATTTTGTACAAATGTCTCCCATGGAGAAGTGACGAACTCAGTTTTATGTGTGGAGACCAAAGGGCAAAGAAATGGCAGTGTCCTTTCCTGAAGGGCCATTTTGTAGGAGCAGCAGCAGCAAAAACATGGGAGCAAGACAGTAATATTATGATAACTAGCACTACCAAATTTACAAGCAGCAACAAAAATCATCTCCCATCTGCAAGAAAAGCAGCTAGGTATTTAAATACTTCTAGGACTGCACAGTCCTCATAGAGTGTGTCAGATCTAGGAGCAGGGTTCAAATTTGCCCTAAGTTACCAGTCTAGAAAAAAATGATATTGTCAGCCTTATCCTTAAGAGCTTTTTATTTCACATGATGAAGGTATCAAGCAGCTTGCCACAATTGGCAACCATTTCTGAAAAAGAGGCCAAAGCATTACATTGGCATGTCATTAAAAATGTCAAAGCACAAAGTCTCCTATGAAAGGGGCTGGCAGGGGAAATGGAGAGGACTGCCGCTTGGAAAAGAGCAGCTGTACAAAAAACATGTCTCAGTCTTGTCTCTAGCATCTCCTCCACTTTAGCCAAAATGTGGTCAAAAAGTGAAATATGAAGTACTTCATTTCATATTTTTGGTGCAATTCCATTTTTTTCCCTTTTTATTTTTCCCCCCTTTTTTTTTACATCCACTTATTTTGCTTTGCCAGTAGTATCTATTAGTCCTAGAACAAGTTGAGAACATATAAATCTCCAAATAGGCACAACCAAAAAAAAATATCAAAAGACAAAGACCCAATTCCAATATGTAGAAAAATTCTACCTGAAGACAGCAGGAATCACAGCAGCCTACTTTGAACATGTTCCATAGGCTACATAGAAGAAAAGCTGCAGTACCTTTTCTTTACCGAGGAGGGAAAGAAGGATTTTTTTGGTAAGCTCAGCCTCAGCTACAGATTGGGCTGGTTGACTTTGACAACATGAAGCAAAGTTGAAACAAGAGTCTTGAAAAATCCCAGCTCATATAAACAGAAAAAAATCACTTGCCGATGTATAAAGCTGAAACCTCTGACTGAAAATTAATCAGGTCTTCTTTGTTTTGTTTTGCTTCTGTTTTTCAAGACTTGGGTTTTCAAATGGCCATTTAGCTGGTAGTGATATCTGTCACAAACAGACTGACTCAGTAGGGATTTAACATAAGCCAGGTTCACTTCAAACTAGCATTCAGCTTTGGTACTTCTGATAAGCTTCTGTGGCAATGCAACAATAACAAAACTTGAAAATAAATAATCTTTTAGTCAATTAAACCTTATTTTATATAGGACGCATGACAATTCTCTAGATGGAAAATCACTTGGCTTTTGCTCTCCTTCAGTAATTATTCTGACATTCCTTTAGTTGGTAAAAACTGTCTGGTAAACATACTCTCCTCACTGGAAAACATAACTATTCACTTTAGACAAAACATTTCATAGCTGAAGGAGACTCACGAGATTTCCTGGGTTATCACATCCAGCTCCCTTTCTTTTACAGTTAACCATTTAATGAAGCCCTGCTCACGCTTTTTTTCCACAAGCAGCCATGGATAAAGCACCAGAACACCTCATTTCACAACCTATGAAAATAGAAGACAGGAGAGAAACAACCAGTAATCAAAGAACTGGAGGAATCCTTACAACATTTGATATAATTGCACCCAAACAATGCAAGCATTGCAGCCAGGTTTTTGTAGCAGCTAGAGGAAGGCAACAATTAGATGAAGATATTTTTAAATGATCCAGGTTTTTCTTGAAAAGCTGTATGGAGTGTCGTTTTTGCTTCTCTTGCAGCTTGACACTTTGCCCTAGCAGCTGAGGGATTTTTTTTAAAATGTGCTTTTACCAGCAGGTGCAGACATGAATATTTAACTTTGGAGAGCACTAATTTTACTTGGGAAACTGTTAAACACCGATATGATGTGAACCTCAGCCAAGAGCCAAATAGGCAATATCATATTGTCCCTATTACTCTGTTCAGAAATTGAAGAGTAAACCCTATTCCCTGTCAACATCTAGAGAAGGCTGTTCAGCTAATGAGTTCTCTATTTTCTACACTATCGAATTAAATCATGAAGGATGTTCTAGGCATTCTCAAGCTCGTCTCTCCGATGGAAAAAAACAACCCTAAAATTAGATTTTAAAGTACAAAAGGCTGCACAGGAAAATGACAAGTCAATATATGTAAAACATTTACTTGCATACCAGTGCATTTTGAAAGCTTTATTATAAAGATGCTATTTCTGTACTAGAACAGGCTATAACACTCTGACAATCTTGCAATAGTTTTAGTTTAGTATCCCCTTTAAAGTCATTTCATTTTCTTCTGCAGACTGTGGAATAGCAGACTACCTCATTCCTAGATCTGGAGAACCAGAATCATGAGTCTTAGATTTTATTTCCTGTTTTGTCCTGGATTTGCTATGTTACTTTAGACTTATCACTTCAGTTCACTTTAGACTTTATCACTTCACTTTAGACTTATCACTTCAGTTTATAGATCTGTCAAAAAATATATCGAAACACATATTCAAAAATTTGGGCGTCTTGATTCACTTTAATCTGGTATCGCTTTCGTAGGGGATTGATAGTATTGATAGTGATCCAATAGTCAAGAGAATTTAACTCTCACTATCTCCTTAAAACTGGAAAACTGGTATTTCTGCTTGCATACTTATATTCAGTGCTAAATGTAAAGTTTTGGTGAAAAATTACAAATTCTAGCCCTCCCTCTAGTCCTAGTGTTCCCTCTGCCTACCTGCGAGTCCTGCATGCCTGTGTGTGATCTGTGGTCTCACACCATTGACTTCCCTTAATCTGCTGTCTGAACAGATGCCCGAACCCATCTAAGCAGGAAGAGAGAGAACGATGCATAACAAATAGTGAATAACAAATAGGAGTGTTAGAACAACCGTTGTTCAAACACAAATTCAGTTATTCGTGTGATGCTCAGATGGGTGCCAAAGATATCCCATCTCATGAGCACCCATGCTTAGCGAGCAAGGTGCTCTAGGAGGATTGGACACAACAGCTTTCAGGGAACGCATACTGATCTTGTTAACGTGTTTTAGTGCTTATCTGTCTCAAGGTGAGGTAGAGATTCTTGTGTGAGAACTTATAAATATGCACAAAGCTCAGCGCTGTTTTTCCTGGATCTTTACGTAGATGGAAGACAGAGGCAATCACATACCTACCAAGCGAGGCCCTTTCTGGGTATCTGCCCTTCCTTTTTAATTTACACCTATTACAAAACACAGAAACTTAATCACTCTCTGCATGATCTGTAAATTGAAGGATTACAATAACTTTCTGCCTTTCAGAAAGGGAGCAGATAGATAGTACAGATTTCATACTCTGTAAAACCCATTCCCACAATGCAGATGCACAAGCATTCTGTGGATTGTGGATCCACAGATCCAATGCAGCCATTTTTAACTCAGTTTCACTCAATAATAGGGATCTTGCAGATACCATTCCAGAGCTCCAAACCAAAGGAATATTGTCAAGGAATACTGTCAGCAAAAATACTTAAGATTCTCATTTCCTACATTCATTGGGAAGCTGCAGCTGGAGCTGGTGCTCTGGTCTCCAGCAGGGACAGAGGGTTTTTGCCCTGGAGGCTACGAAACCCGGCACCTCCTGTGGGCCACGCGCTGCGTCTCCTGCAGCCGCTGTCCCTGCATCTGCAGACTGTGAGTGGAAGCAGCAGCATTTAATGCACTTGAGCCCCAAATTGCTTAAATACTTCTGGAAATCTCACCTCTTATGACCACAATTTTGAATATTTCTCAGGAATAAAACTGGATGACCCTGGGCCCTTTTGTCCCCAAATCATTTATAGTTTTACATCAAAATGGATACATTTTACTGACCTGACTCTTAGGTAGAGCTTGGGAAAACACCTACTGACCCTGGTATTTTAAAAGATGGCTCCTATGAAGCTGTGTATTTTACACGCTAACACTGTTCCATGTGGATAACTCAAGAGCGCTGCAGCCAGGCAAATTATCTACTTTGTTGTTATAAATTGATCATGAGGAGATTTTCATTAATCATTCCTTTTATTATATCATGGAATTGCTGAACATTAAAATATTCAAGCTACTAAACACACTCAAATATATCTCCTGTACTTAATGCTGGTGCAGATTTTATACTGATTTTGACCAAAGAATAATTATTTGTTCTTTTTCATCTTTCCCCTCTCTACGATCTTTTTATGCAGAGTGGTTTGTCATTAAAGAGAACCATTTAAAAGAAAGACTATGGCAATATGCATGAGTTCATTTATTCTGCGAACCAAAATACTGTGAGAATTTACGCTACACATTGAATATAGCTAATAATTCACAGCTAATCAAATATATATTGAAAAATTAAATGCAGTTTGTTAAATAGAGTCATTGCTGAATATTTGTCTGCTATGGAACTCCTTTTATTTTAAGATGATGCAAAGGGATTCCTGAGACAACGAGTCTGCATTCATGAGTGTCATTATTTCCACTGGAAATTTAATTTTCCGAAGAGTTTAATTACCTCAAGCTAAAAAAATCTGAAGAAAGCTGGGGCAGACCCTGCAAGACTATACAGTGGTTGGTCAGCACTGTTCATAAAAACATTATAAATGCAAGATAAAATTTTTAAAAGCAGCGAAGTAATTAAGAAGCAAAAAATGAAAATTGAAAGTCAACCCAGTGCTGCTGAAAATCTCATCTATATTGTTCTGAGGGCACCTCAGAAGTAAAGGACATTAAGGGATAGGATTTTCAAATACACAGAAGAACAAATAAGTGCCATTAAAAGTTATTTTGACCGTTTCAAATAAATCCACTAGAAACAAACTTTGAGCCTTAATTTATGGAGAAATAGTGAACAAATGGTTTTCTTCACAGTATTATGAATTGCAGTGCTAAAGAATGGAGGAGAACAATTTAGATAACCCTATCACTCAGACAGCAGAAAAAAAATCTGGATTTTTTGCGTTGAACAAGTGAGTGATGGTAATGAGAAAGGTATCAAAATGACAGTACTGAGACATTCATTGAGATAAACCTACCCATAAGGAAGGCACCCACAACATGATGATGATGATATTTCAACACGATCATGACATACAACTATTTGATATCCTTCATGAAGAAATTCTCTGGAGCAGCACTGAGCACTTAGCAGCGCTGAGTACTTCGTCTTAATCCAACCAAACACAGAAAATACATGGAACAGTGATTTTAACTGTGTTCTTAAAGCCAAGAAAGTTTTTTTGATTTGCTGGACAATGGGCAGCTGTATCAGTTTAGGTTCTAATCAAGATGAACTTCCAATATTAGTATCATTTCCGTCCAGCTTTTCTGCCTTACAGCCAAGTGCCTCGAATATCTTTGGGCATACCAAGGTACCACACCTGGGAATTCTTCCTTCATACTTACAATACTGCTTTACTTGGATTTATCTAAGTGGCAATGAAAAGATTTAAAATAAATCATTTTAACACCTGTATTACCTACAAAATTCACAGGCAAAGCTCTATTTTCAGAATTGCCGAAAACATACATTTAAGAAATATGAAACCCTAAAGTTGACTAAAATACAGAAAAGGATTTACAGCACAGACCCACACAAGCCTGTTTCTCCCTGGGACATGCTGTGACTGTGCACAGAAGGGCACATGTGGGAGCTGCTCGTTCCACGCAGAAGCCAATCCCAGGTTGAACTGGGGATTGGATGCAATCCTGGCTTGAGTTCACCTCTTTATCCAAGACACTCTGAGTAACACTGAAAGCAGCATCTGGCAGGGTTCACTGAGCTCTGCAATTCCGGTGTGGAAAAAAAAGGAATAGCAACAGAGAAAGATGAATATATTAAAAGAAGAAGAAGAAATTTCATCTTATTGCAGTACTTTTTAACTTCAGTAAAATTCAGTCTGTCAGCTGACAGTTCTAAGGCAAATTAAGGCACTCAGATTAAAGTATCCATATAAAAACATGTAACAATAGGTTGTGTTTTGCTATTTGCCGGCATACCCACATCTTGATCTCAGTTATGTGGCAGCAGTCTGAGGAATTCCCCGGCTGTTATGTGCATTGGTATGTACAACATTAAGCAAAGAGGAGCACGGTTTATAGCCAGGGGAGACTGCTATCATTTCTTAGTGCTGTGTGTATGGGGAAGGACCTCTGAGATCAGCAGAATTGCTGCAGTGAGGACATGGAGCGAGAGGAGCTATGTGGGGAGCAGTGAGAGTGCTGCACTGCATCCACGCTGGGCACTAGAACTGACTCGCATCTCCTCAAGGGGACAGACAGAAACTCAAGTGAGTTGCTCCAAGGATGAAGGGACAGGGTTTTCTGCCAAGGGAAAGGCATGGGGAAGAAAAAAGATGTGGAGATAAGAGAGCTTGACAGCTCTGAGGAACCGGGATTGAGGTCCCCATTGCTCTTGCCGTGGGCACAGGAGGGTGGAGGTGGTGGGAGGGCGACCTGAGAGCTCTGACCTGCCAAGCCCAATGAACAGGCACCACACAACGCCCAAGCAGCAGGACCCACAGCTGCTGCCACCAAAGTGCTCAGTGTTCCGATTCCCGCTGCGCCATCCAGGGATCTCAGCTGTGCTCTGCTTTCTACACGGCCATCTGCAAGGCCGCCCCTTCAGCTGGGATGAGCAGACACCTCGTTAATCTTGCTCTCCACTACAGAAAATGAGATCAGAAACAAAAACAGCGCAGGTATCTGCAAGGCTTTTGAGGATCTGTCACAAATATACCTATGCTGAGGTATATATATTTAGAGTTCTTTGGTATATGCTGTGAAATCACTGTTAGAGAACTTTCTCCAGGTATGCTGGGAGAAACAAATATAAGATTTTGCTCTCCAGTATGACCATTTTCCCTCAATACCTCAATCTACTGACCAATTTAACCCAATTTGAATAAAGACAGTGATTTCAGAGACTCTTAATTCAAGTTTCATGAAAAGTGATGGTCAGGTACAAAAAAAAGATGCTTTAGGAGGAAATGAACATAGCAGCCTCTCGTTGATTAGCAGGCACTAGAGAATCCAGTCACAAGGTGCATACACTCCAAAGACCCGTGGACTTTGAAAGCTTCATTGCTCACAAAACTATGTCTTTCAGAGCTAGTACTTTTTTGTTAATTCTACTATGAAGCAGCAATACCTCATTGCTAGTCTGCAGCCACTGCCTCATATCTCTGTGGATTCAGGTAGCTGAACTCTGGTACCAAAGAAGAAGGTTCTACGTTACATTGCTGGGGTGGATAAATAACCACAAAAGCACAGAGCTCTCGAGTTCTCTGCACGAGTAAGGAATAGTTGGGTTGATTCCCTTGTATTAACAGTCCTAATGGGAAAACTAGATCTTATTCTGTCATCAGGATGGAAAAGGACTTCACATAATCTGTCCTGCAAAAAAAAATGATTCAAGAGCTGCATGTATAGAGAGATTAGTATTATGATCTCTTACTTCAGAAAATTGTCTAACTGGGTGCATCAAACTTTAGTGTAGAACCGTGGTGCACTATATTAAAAGAAAGTCAGTTTGTGATGAAGTGAGGCCAGGCGGACGGGGAGTAACTATCACTGCTCCCGACTGCATAGGAATTATACACCTCATTTCACTACAACATTTCCCTACCTGCCAACCTGGTCTACTTACTGCTTTACTCATCTCCTGTGCTCTGTCCTTCTCTCTCTACGCTTCGTGAATTAGGAAATGTTATTTCGTATGTACCTGTATGACAGCACGCACAGAAATAAGCACGCTCATGCAGACCTACAAGAACATACCCAAAATATATGTTAATATTAAAGGCAAAACATTAGCACGCTCTAAGCCCTTGTACAACAGACGATGCTTAGAACTAACACAGAAATTGAGGCTTTTGCAGTATTCCCTAATCCTTAATCTGTTTAGATATTCAAAGGCTAAAGAAAAAAATCTCCTTTACTATGTTAATTAAATACTACATAGCAGGAAACCAAATGACATTTAAGTCAGTTAATTTATATCCAATTTACTATTTTGATAATGCTGATGACATAATTAACCAGTCCTTATCATTTAAAGGAATTAATATACTGGAATTATTAATTTAAATCTGTCATTCTCAGTTAAGTAGATGACAACGAGATTCATCTTTTAAATAATTTTTATTTATATTTCAGATTGGTCTCCATCCCCAACTATTATTTCTGTTTTCTTTTAGCCTCGGGCATGCCTACTGGACCTGTAAGTGGAAATAAGTTTAGAATCCACAAAAATTCCCTCTTAGTGATTATTTTCTTGGAGATACTGTCTGATATAGCAGAGACATTCACTGACAATGAAATGAATCAAATCAAAATATTACACATGCTTAGTCCTGATCTCTGTTTCTCCAAGTTAATTGTAACATGTTCAGTCGCAGCAAAATTAAGCTTCAGGGGAAAAAATACTGATCCTGAACCGCTGCAGATGGGATCGTGTCTGAGACCTTTGGCAGATTGGGGCAATCCCTGTGAATGCGAATGGAGAACGTGAAAGCTCCTCTCGGTGGAGCACCTGGACACACGACATTATCTTTGCTCTATGGACGGGTGACCAGAAAGACTGACTAATAAGGCAAACATCCAGATTTTCAAAACATTCTAAAAATTAGGGCTTTTCATGGGAATATCAAAAGTAATCCACAAGTCACGGGTCTTTTGCAAGATTTCCCCCGTAGTCCTAATTTATCATACATTCAAAATAATAATGAAAAAAAATGTAGAATTAGTTCATTAGATGAGCACAAAATACCTGGCATCATATAAATTCAGTTCACTAAAGAGTTAAGTGAACACACATTTTCATTAAAAAGAGCACATGTACTCCCAAGAAGCTGAGATGAAAAATACTTTCTGCTGTGTTCTGACTGATTGTATTTATCACGAGACAAATACCAAAGCATACATAATGCCATATTGCTGGTGTTCATTTTATTTTTACTTAGCAGAAATATTTATTGTTTTCCTTTCAGTAGACAAAGCTACTGGCATAAGATTTTAAATTTCAGGGCATATATTATAATCTTCTTAAGACAATAGCAATGAAGCAGGAACTAAGCATAAGCCATGACAGTGATGCATTACCTCCCTATACCATGTTGCCACAGGTTCTGAGCTATTAATTTCCCAGCTATTTTGTTAGTGATGCTTTGTAAGAATTTTCCACTGTCTAATTATTTGTCAGACCTTGTCCCATAAGTCATCACATGCCACCCCTGTCATTCCACAAAAAATGAAAACTCAGGGCACTGCTTGTTTCAAGGAGCTGCAAGAACAATAGCGGGTTTCATGGAAGCAAAGATCTGTGAAGTTGCATGCGGCTATAAATCGGGATTTCAAAATAGAGTCATTTCATTGTGGAACAATTGGGAGGAAGGATTTACGTACATGCCAGCTGGACAAACACATTGTCTCAAGACATCCCAAATGCAGCCATTATGCTCAAAGCTCACCGACAGTCCTATATATTTCAGGAGAGATTACTGGTTTGCATTCAGTCTCTGAATCGGTGGTTCTACTTGCCTGCTCCAGAGCTATGCAAAACGCTATGAAAGTCCAGCACCTACATCCCAACATACACCACACTAAAAATTAAACATGTGTGGTATAGGACTGTTGCATCAAACCTTCAAGACTTCTGCTTGAAGGAGGCCTATTGACAGCAGTAGTAAGAAAAATGATGAAAAGAAAAATGATCATGAAAAAAATGGTCTTTGCCACAGTTGTGCTGACAATCTTGCTATTCCTTATAAGAAGCCACAAATATTCCTATTCAACTGGACAACTAAGGGAAGAAATCTTCTCCTTTCACATTTCAATTGTATTTAAAAATATTCTCTTTACTTTCCCTTTTTCTCTTTACAACATATGCTTCTAAAGCCCTTCACCGCTATTGAAGCTGACAGCGCAAAACCTGACCCATTAAACAGATATTCAAAAAAGTATAAAATATGATTTCTCAACTGCATGATGAGCTTGAAAAAGAGTAAGTCTATTCAATACATTTTACTTTGCAACAGGACTTGTCCAGTGATCTTTACCGTTTATTTCCCTTCACACTGCAGTTTCTCTTAACAAAAATGGTCAACCCTAAACTCTAGATATTTAGCTGTTAACCACAGTCATACCAACTCTTAGTTTAACAATATGACAAATAAGCACTATTTTCTAGAAGAAAAACAGCTTTCACAGTGGCTAATAAAAACCTTGATCCATATGAAACTGAAAATACAGCATAATAGCAGAGACCAGAATTGCAAATGGTTATATCCAAGGCATTTTAGGACTTAATACTTGTGAAATTATGAAATTGTGAAGCAGATTATCCATATATAATTTACTGTTTCTGCATAGCAAAAGCTTTAAGAGATAGTCAAAGTACTTGGGAGTCAGTTTGATAGGTATGTATTATAAAGAAGAAAGTTGGCAGGGGAGAAAAAAAGAAAGAAAAGAAGAACCTTTGGCATGATATTGTCTATTCAAGATTTTACAGTGGTTTCTTTATTGTGCAGGTGCTGATCCTCACCACTTCGAAGGCATGGAGGCTTTCTTGCTGCTTTTTGGAAGGAGGACTGAAATACCACTAGACTTCACAGCAAATATATATGTCTTATAAGAAGAAATTGGGATGCAGAGAAAGGAGTTGGGATTAAGGGCAGAGAGAACTCAGATATACTCCTTTGGTTTTTATTTACATGGGCTTTAGCCCCATGCTCCCTTGCTCTGTTCCCCTCTTCCCTCTTGGATGGAAAGTTATTTTCTTACTATTTTTGTTCCCCTTTGTAAGGGGAGGATAAACCTAAAACCTGGGAAGTTCATCAGCAATCCACTGACCCCTCTCTGCTCTAAACCCTAAAACACCCATGCATTGATTTTCTTTCATTCTCTGCTGCAGGCAAAATTGTTAATGAAGTTGCCAGGTCTGCTGAGATTCTAAAGATTTATTTGTTATGCTGAACATAATGTCAAGACAGAGAGTTATTGGTTGCTTTGCTCTTGACAGTTTTATTCATGAAGCAGAATACTGGAACTTACGGCAGCTTAGCTCATTCAATATATCATTCCTGAAACTTAGTTAAAAGCTTAATGCAGAGTTAGTTTAGAAGAGAACAATTGGATTTAACATGCAAATATTTTATAAACAAATTGCCATAAAACATTTAGCTGAATTATTCTGTCATATAATCTCACTGAAAGAAAGTTGTGAGGTGACTTCCTTGTACTAATCCTCCCTCACTCCAAACAGCAGCAGTCAGAATTAGAAAAGTCCCTGTAAATGTCCTGTCTTGTTCAGCTTGCATCCCTTTTCCCTCATCTCACTCCTATCTATTTTCAGTCATATTAGAGCAAAGGAAGCAAAGAAAATATGGACCCCTGATTGAGAGTTGTTAGCCAGTGAGACACAAGGATACTTAAACTTTCCAGCCGAAATAAGGGGTTTCTGAAGTACCTTCAAGCTACTGCAAAATCATATATCGACTGGACCACAAGAGATTCTGGCCACGTCCCCTCACAGATAGCACCAGCGTCTAACCCTTCCTGGGCACCACACAAGCTCTAGCTTCAGATCATTTGGATTTCTTATTTTCCTCCTGAATGCCCCAAACTGTCAGGTCGTCATTACTTGGAAATTTGTGCCTGTGGGTCTTGAAAGGAAAAAAATAGAGCAGAACCAACACAACACTTGAGTTTGATAATACACATTTGCCAGAATATAAATGTATGGAAGTCAACATTTACGGCCCTATACAGAGAAGATACACGACTGTGCAGTGACACTGGGAGGTTTTTATGGGTTTGGGATGGCTGCCTTGCTCCGAGAAGAACTAAGTTCCATTAAAAATCTTTACACCCTTCCACATCACTGTGTTCTCCATACATTTTCTCTTGCAGAAAATAACATTTTAGAGCTTTTTTAAAAAGATCTATTATTTTGCAGCCTCTCTGGTTAAGTTTGAAACTTTAGCTATCATGAGTCAAACAGCAGGAAGAGAATATGGAAAGTGCTTAAGGCGCAGAACAAGAGGACACAGAATGAAAAAGCTGTGCTGCTTTCTTAGTACTTACCTTGGAAGTGTTGTTTATCAAATCATTCCTATGCTAAAAACAGAACAGGACTTGAGCCAGGTATGAGATATTCCTTCCACACACAAGTCCTATGGCATATTCTAATCCTACACTAAAAATTGGTACAGGGAGTATCTGGGGCTTTGCAGACCCTCTCACAGCTTTGTAAATAATTTTTAGATCCCCCTTTAAAATATTTTTTTGCTTCCCATGCTCCTGCTTACAAAACAGTTCCCTCCACCCTGAAAAAGCGAAAATAAGCAAACAAACAAACAACCAAACACAGCAAACAGAAAAACTCCACTCCAGCAAATGAAGAACATTTCCGGTCAAGTCAACTTGCTTTTACTTCCTTGCTTCCCTATTATTTTGCCCAGTATTTGTGAATACCTTTGGCCAGAGGTGAAGTGCAGTGCAGTTATCATTCAGTCCTACATCATAACCCAGGGATGTCACCTACAAACACACGACACTGTTTTCTGTAAAAGTTCTTCACTCAGCAGCCTCTAATCCCTGGATCCATCATTTGATGGGAGAAGCTGAAGATGAGACAAAAATAGAACTACCTCATTTCTATTAGGTGATGACACAAGTTGCTGTAGGATGTCCCCACCTCAGCCAAATGGCATAGAATTGCACAGTTGTATTACCATTATCCATAAGATAGTAGCAATAGCAATAATTGACAGAATACCTCATAGCAGTCTGCGACTAAAGCAACCACTTCCATTAGATAACATAAAATAAACAGTAGGTCAATAAAGCACAACAGAATTCCACAAAGCAGGAAGAAAACACATGCTCTTGTTCAAGGGCTCAGACCCAATCTAGACTTGTTAAATTAGAGTTACCCTGTTGAGATGCTTAAATTATCTGTGCCAGGTGAACGGGGACCACTGAGAGCTGATGGGAAAATGACTTCTCCTAACCTCAGGGGAGCTCCTGCACCTCCTAGATGGGAATGAGGGGGGTTTGCTTGAAGCTCCTCCCGGGCCCAATGCCAGGGGTTGGCAGAGTGCATAAGAGTAACAGCGCTCCCTGGCCGGCAGTCACTCACGCTTGTTTTGAGGGTTTGATGAGGAATGCCAAAACGAGCCAAAGGAGGGAAAAAACACAACAAAATATGCCTTGCTTTGATTAGATTAATCAGAGTTCGCTGTATTTCAAAAGAAGTGATTTTAAGAGACAAACGCCTCCTTGCTTCCAAATAAGAATTGGCGGGTAAGAAGCTGGGATATGCAAACAAAGCTGAGTCAGCAGAGAAGCCAAGGTTATCAATTTCGCAGTGTCTGCAGCCACAGTTAATAAAATATTCTGTGGGACAATTATAGATCCTGATGCGTAATTTCTCAAATGCCCATGACAGAATCACCATAAATAATAATGCACAAATGTAGTTTATATCCCGGGGGATAATGCCACATTCCTTTCACTTGTACATTATCGGCTGTCATTTTAATTCCTAGCATTAAGGTCTTCTAAATCCCTCAGCACTGGCAGTTTAACTCTACATAAATAATGCTGGACTCCCGTGGCCAGCCGAGTTTTCCAGGCAATACTTGAGTGTAACATCACTTTTTATCCTTAACTGTCATTCAAGAAGCACAGTGTGTCATTTATTCTAACCACTGCACAAGGAGTAATAAGAAAGTAAAGATCCTGAAGCTGTTCTGTCTCTCCCTACTTTAGAGAAGAACTTTCTTTAAGAAAGAACACTGCTAGCCGGTGCCCATCACATTGCTATGAGAAAATGCAGCAGCTAAATCCTACTAGTTCTAAATCTTTGTGATTGGGACTGAACCCTGACAGGTGGGAAAGCCGAACATTCTTACTGTTTTTTCTGGGGACATCGAAGTATAGCTGGCTCCACTTTAGGATTATTCAGTCTCTTAGGCAAAAGGAAGACCTAAGGTCATAACAGCTTGTTATTTTTGCTAACTTTTTGTTTAGACAAGAATGGCTTTCCTGGAGGAAAGGAAATTCACAAGTTGTGATTCCTAAAGTCCCTTGAAGATCCTGCCCTTTCTTCACCTCCTTCCACATCCTCTTTGTTAGGGAGGTTTTCCATGGTGCCTTATCTGGTTCTATTCATGGTCCTCAACTCTTTCTGCACAGAGATCAGTAGCTCTGTCACTCTCACTAACTCCAGTAGGGTCCTAAAACTTGATTGTCAAAAGCATATATTTCTTCATAGATCAACTCTGAATGCTCCCAGCATGGTTAGCGCTGGGTGCTCCAGAGGGCTTTGCTGGTCATAAAATGGCACAGTCATTGCCTTCCTTCTGCTTGATAAACTATTGGCACGACTCTTGGCAATGGACATTAAATTAAGTACATGCTTTTCTTGGGTTATATCAGTTGGATCATTCTGCCAAGACATCTCAAGTTATGCAGCTAAAACTTACTACATTATTTACTGGAGAAATAATAAATGTAATGATAATCAATGTATTTATGGACTTGTTTTGCCTTTTTTCATCTAGGCAGAGTGAGGTAACTTCCTTCAGTTTCATGTCAAGCCTGAGTTTTCTCAGGCTCTAAAAACCCATCCTCTCTCCAGGTAAGGATATTAACTGTTTATATATGTTTTCTCTGTGTCTTATGTTTATCTTTTATTAACAAGCCATAAGAAGAAAATAGCAGAAAAGCACTAGAGAAGCAGTGCAGGCTCTTGGCTCACTGGGGTTTCATAACCACCAGCCAACTGTGGATTTTAAGACAACACGTAAGTGAAAATCATATAACATTTCTCACCCACTCTCCTCTCCCCTAGCTATTTCCATTTATTAAAAAATAATAAAATTAAGGTAATTTGTTTTCAGTTCACAGCAGGAACTAAAAATACTTCAACATCATCAACAAAATCAACAAAAATATCAACAATATCCCCCACCATGACTGCTTCTGCCTGGTCTGAGGGGAGGCTCGCAGAGCTGCAGGTCACAGACACAGTCAAGCTCACGGGGCAAACGGGCATTGCTCAAACTTCCAGCTAGCGTCAACAAGTATTTTGATATTTGATCTTAAACTGAGGGGAAGGGAAACAGACCATTTCAAAACATTGCAGCTGACAGTCATCAAATGATCAGTAACACTGTGTGCTTTCTCCAGTGGCCACCTACAAATATGGGCATTTTGTCACGCAACTTTTTTGTTGGTACAAAAGACAGTGATAGATGCATTTGTATAATGAACAATCTCGCATTCAGAAATGTTCCTATGCACTACCAAATTAAGAGAGTTGTGAGACTTGCACTTGCGAGACTTCTGTTACTAGCCCTCAAGGCTGCAGACAGCAGCCAACAGAAAATAGGTACTGCAGGGCCCGGGGAACAGTACTGTTCTGATAGCCCACAGCTGTGTCTATATGTACATCAGACATCTGCTGACCCATGTCCCCTCCTGCTTCCTTCAATATCCATCTCAAAGTGCTGAACTACCAAGGCCTGAGTGAGTAAGACTTACTTTAATCCTGAGTTTTCTACAGTTCAACAGCAGGCAGAGAAAAATATTTAGCATTCCTTGTTCGAGTTCTGCCCGTGCTCACTCAGACTCTCCAAAGCCACCATTCTGTGTCCGCATTCTTCAGTAAAACCCATGTTCAGAATTACTACCAAGTGGTTTGAATTTCAGTAGTGAATGTTGCGCAACTTCCATCTCTTCTATATATAACAGCTAGTTCCTTCCTAGGTAAATTATTTTGTTTCTTAGTGTGTCTTTTATCTTTTGTTCCCTCCCAGTTTCTGTATTCTGGCTTTCTCAACATGCAGGCTATGAACATAGAACGACTTAGGTTGAAAGGACCTTCATCAGGTCCCTAATCCAAACTCTTGCTCCAGGTGTCAGCTATAAGGTGAGACCGGGTTACCCAGAGCTTCATCTAATCTGGTCTCTTGGAGTATGATCCTTACAGTGGAACAAGTCTCTTCTGTCATCACCCCATGTCACTTCAAATGTAATTCCCACCGTACCTTTCCATTGCAATTTTTGAAGCAGGTTCCTATTTCTCTTTTACTTGTAACACACATAGTCCTATAGCCCCTTTTTAGAAAGAAATGAGAAGTTTACATGTAATTTTTATGCCCTACTAAAGCTATGAAGACCTTTCTTAAGTGGCATATGAATTATGTTCTTTTACCTACAAGATTTAGTTAAATTTTCCATTCAAAACTGAATATTTTCATGGTTAAAGGTAAATCTGATCTGCGTTCTTATGATTTAGTATAGGGGCATTTCACCTACTTCCTCTCAAAATTCTTAACATAATGCACCTACATCATCAAACAGCACTAGTTTAGCAGATGCAATTTGGAATATGTTTTCAAGTACATTAAAGAAGTAAAATCTCCATTCTATCACAGTGCAGACAGCTGAAACAGCCTATCAAAAAACAAAGGAAAAATCCCTGTAGCCTTGCTTTCAATTCCAGGCCAAGTCAGAGTGCATTTGAGTACTGAAACTTTTAACAGCTGCCGTGTTCTTTGGCATTGTTTGTGCCAGGAGCTCCAGGAGAACAGATATAAAGAATAGTCTTTTCTGCTCTTGGTTCTCCACTTTAAGGGAATTCTTGGATGGAACTAGCAAAAGTGGATAAACCCACTCACAAGACCTACAAGAACAGTTTGGGATAAGGAATCCATTCTGTTGTCAGTCATTTTTTTATTTGTTTTTATATAGATTGATAGATTGGTAGAATGGGTAGAATTGATAGATTGGTAAACTAGTAGAAGATTGATAGAATGGGAAAAAATAAAAAGAATCTCTGCAGAGAGCATGAAGCACACATTAAAAATGTTCATTTGCTTTGTTCATATCCCTTTTTTATTTGCATTTCCCAAATACTCCAGTGAAACAGCTTTCCTAGCACAACTATTTACAAAAATTTAACATTGTATGCTCCAATTGCAAATGAGGAATGGTATGCTCAAATATGTGGTTCACACTGCTTTTAGTTATAAGTCATCCAGAGAGAGATCAGGAAAGTTGCCATATGCCTTCTTTAAATGAATATTCATAATTGAATGTTTGTGAATGACTGAGAATTATTGATTGTAAAAGATAACAGGAGAGCCTACAAATAATTCTGAGTAATGTATAAACTGGAGACAAGTAGATAGAGGAGAATGAAACAAAGCTATGTTTTTTAGTGAGTTGGCTAAAACCCATCTCCTTTATTTTGCATGACGTATAGCAACTGACCGAGCAGCAAACTCTCTAGATTGGGCATTCTCAGCCCTACACCTCTAAGCCTTTCCTTCATCTTCCTGCCAATGGACAAGTGTGCTCAGAAGGAGATCCTCATGTATGAGAGCCTCAGGTTTCCTTTCTTTTCTAAGATACCACAAGGAGACAGGGACTTGCACTTGCTTGTGGAAAGTGGTCTTTTTCTCACCCTCATCTGGACTGCGTATCAAACAGAAGTGCTAGAAATAAATCATGAGCAGGCATACTGTGCTTTAACCCTGCCCATATTCCCTAATTAATTAACCTAAAATGAAAGCCAGCCAATCCAGCTTCCATGAAAAATTCTACTCTAGTCTATGAAGCTTGCAAACAGAAGGAAATACCAATAGTACTTCAGAAGCACAAGTACAAGAGCGTACTTGGTCTCATGAGTGCCAAAGAAAGGTAACTAAAGATCTCCCTACAGAAGACATGCAGAGACCCATCGAGTCCATCCGCCACAAAGCTTAGCCAAAGAAGTGCAAGTCTCACTTCTTTATGGTTATGAGCCTCGTGCTCAAGGGCAAGGAGGAAGGTGACCAGCACTGAAAACCAAGAGAGGGTTGAGTGGAAGGAGAGGGCTCAAAGGGCAAAAATCCTCTCCTTTAAATCAGAGACTGTGTAGAAAATAAATGATGTCCCCAAGCCAAGCTGACACTACAAACCCACAGGAGGATGTGCACATGTACATGTATCTGTGTATAAATTAGAACCCCTGCTTGAACTCATTGTAGGAATATACTGCACGCTTTATTGGGAAATCCACTGAATGCTCTCAGTGTACAGGGTCAGGAAAGCAGGTCACCGACATACATGGCTCATAACATCTCTGTCAGGTTTCTGCTTTTCCCCCTGAGCAATAGCTTTGGATTTTTCATGTTGTTGCATGTGTTCCTATAGGGCCAAATTCTGAAGTGTTTTGGCTGGGAAACACTTCTGCTGTGATCTGTGGCAGTCAGGCATTTACAATCGAGGGACTGCTTTGACCCCAGAAGAGTGATTGAGGGACCGAGAAATGAATTGTGACTTTAAATTTAGCCTGCATGAAAAGGCAAGCAAGGAAGAATGTTTCTCTTTTGGGAAAATCTCATTTCACTAAAGACTTACAGCTTAATAGGGTCTGGAGCCTTGGCTTACCCTACATGAAGGAATGCATCCACAGGAGCAGAGTTCTGCTTAGTGAGCACGGGGCCTCTCCAAGTAGAAACCTAAGAGCCTGCATTGATTTCCTAGAGCAAGAGACTGCAGCATTCCCTCCAGTTAAAGTTAATTCTGTTTGATACTGTTTATCTGGCTAAGACACATTGACATGGAACATTTTTCAAGACAAGAAGATTTAGATTCCTATTTGTGACCACTGTCAGAGAGGTTTCCCGCATCGCTGGGCTGAAGGCAGGCAGGGGAAGCAGGCAGCCCATGCCTACCATTAATAACAGGCTCCAGCTCCAGGTGTTGTCACTGAATGTCACTCTGGCATATTCCCTGAAGAAGCCTCACTGACTGACACAAGCATAATGTTCAGGAGTCTCACAGACGGGCTTCCCATTTTGTTTTCCAGTTCAGGTTCTACTTCCATAGCGACAAGTCTTTTGACAGACATCAGAAGTGTCACACCAAATGACTTGGATCAGTCATATTCTCATGAAACCTTTTCCTTGCTGGCTGTGGCAGGCTCAGCCATCTCCACCCACCACCACTGTTCAGGGAGCCATTTCTATGACTAACCCTTCTAGAGTGTGTTGTGATAGAGATCAGATCATATGAGATTTGAACAAAACAAGGACTGGAAGCAGGAAAATGGTGCCCAAAACACTTGGGGATTTCAATGCAGAATATAGTGCAGTCCTCTCCTTGCTGTTCTGTCTTCCTTTTCCAAAACATTTGGATTTATTTCTATTTTAGAAAACATTACTTGACAGTCGCCATCCTGGTGAAGTTTTTCTTTTGGGTTGAATTATGGATCTTGCTCCAGCCTGACAGTTTGCATAACTTAACATTTACATTCATGTCTGCAGACTCTGCATCCTGCAGGATAATAATATACATCCTACTCTTACCTCTGGATTTTGGTAAGTAATATCAAAAGATCCAAATTACTTCTGTCCCATTTTTCTACCTTACTTAAAAGCACTCAGGAGTACTTTAACAACACAGCAAAGAATACCTTTATTATGTGCAAAAATACTTACAAGAAAAAATTTCGGGTTTGTATTTTTATTCTCAGAAAGACAAAAGCTTCTTGCATTATTTTCATGAATAAAACAAGCATCCAGGTTTTATCAGGTAACTGTAAGAAAACACTTGTTTTGTAATCGACAGGTGAAGGAGCAGCAGACTTTCCTCATATGAAGCTTTACTGACTTCTTGGGCTAAGACAATCATCTTAGTTAAAGGCTGACAAATCTGGAGTAAGGTCTGAACTTTTGCTGTGGGTCTAAAATAAAATGTCTGTTGATGTGATATTAAGCATCATCCTTCTCATAAACAAACCATTAGTATCATTACAGTATTTACAAATCAGACCAATTCCTAACAGAAGTCCTCAGAGAAGCTGTGGATAACAACCAGAATTCCTGTAAATGCCTCTGCCTTTTATTAATTCATAACAGGTCCTTAGTAAACTCTGAAAGATCAAATGCTTTAATCACAGGCTGTATTACAGTTCTCTAATAAGCAAATATTCATGGAACACATTATTTGGCAGAAGGACATATCCTACAATAGCTCCTTTTGTAAGTGGGAACGCAACAGACATTTTTAATAGCATAAATTAACTTAGTGGTAATAAGAAAGTCTCTCTGTCACTGATATCACAAATTAAATTACCTGCTACCTCAGAAGTCATAAGCAAGAAATAAGAAAGCTACAAGATCACTTATAAATATGACAGCACAAGATCAGCTTAAAGATCACTGTGCTGGAGTCTCTAGCACAGCAACACTCACTCTCTTAGCTCCGACACCATTTGTTTGTAGGTAAACTGGATCTTCAACATTATCTTAATTAAGCGTTTAAAATTTAATTTCCTTTTTCAAAGGAGAGTAACTTGGGCACAGCACAGTGTGTTTCCATTAACAATGCAAAAGTTTCAACCAAATCCTTTCAACATGAGCAGAAAGCAACAACAAAAAGAGCTCCATCAGCTCATGGCCTGGGGCAAGGGGAGGGGTACGCCGTGCAACACAACTCTCCTCACAGTCACCATAAAACATGGTTCCACTTTCCTCAAAGAAGCCACTCACTAAGCAATTAAGATGCAAACTACGTTATAAAACCATAGAGCACGTTTAAAATAAACCTTGAGTTTGTGAGCAAATGTACAAGACTCTGCAGCCAACAGTTTGGGAGATTTTTTTTTTTTTTTGGACACACTAAGGTTTAATTGAAATTAGACTCTTGGATTTTTATGACTTTGAAAAAATACTGAGGACATTAACAGATTATCTTCCTATAATTAGTTACAGCAGAACAAGGTTGCCAACTGCTGTGGTTGTTGCAGAACTCACTGAAAGAGAGTCCAAAATCCCTATTGGCAGTTCAGCAGCTAATCATGTTAATCGCAGATGCAGCATCCTTACCTGGTACTTGTGAACATCACCAATTTTAAAGAATCCACATAAGTAAGGTCCTACAAATTGAAAAGGCAAAAAAAAAAGTGTGATTTAT
The DNA here is from genome assembly GCA_013389825.1 of Crypturellus undulatus. Lineage (NCBI taxonomy): Eukaryota > Metazoa > Chordata > Aves > Tinamiformes > Tinamidae > Crypturellus > Crypturellus undulatus. The sequence continues at coordinate 553,248 of VWPW01016753.1, forward strand.
TCGTTCTCTCAATCAAAAGAGAGAATCTATTTTCTGGGACCTTGTTTCAGTCACATCAGAGTGGGTTCATTGAGTTGTGCAACCACAGAACTGCAGCTGACCCGTGTTTCCACGAGATTCCAGACATATTCATAGAGAGCAGACATTCATAGAGAGAAAATAGAGACTGAAACCGCAGTTCTGAAGCTATTTGTTTCCTATGAATGACAGCTTTTGACTGAAGACTTGCCAATATTGACAGGTGACGGTGACAGTATTGGACTAAACTTTAAGCTACTCCATTTCTTGTAGAAAATAGTCTTCATAAACTATATTATCCTACTTGTGATATTCAGCTGGAAAGACAGCTGTTCCAAATCAGTCTTTTAAAAAATACCCTTACAACACAACTAGCATCTGAAGTAAAGATGGAAGGAGAGAGGGGATAGAAGGACAAAGAACTTAAAAGTGAACCTGAAAATAGTTCTTCAAAAACACTATTTGTCATGTAATGGAATAGATGCCTCGAGGAGGAGAGGTTAGGGGTGTAACAAGCACGTAAACTATTCTGTTTTATTTTCCAGTCCATCAAAGAGAAAGCTGGGGAAAAAATATTTAGTGAAAAAGCTGCTGAAAAAAACATGAGCAAGTATAAACAGAATATCAAAAAGCTCAGCTAAAAAGACTGAGATTCAATCAGTTCAGAAGTTATTAGCATAAATTGCTTCCTTCCTAAAAAACTTGAATAAAAGAAAACTTTTCAGCTGCACTATATGGTGAATACAGACTCGGTTGCGCTATATTGCTGCCTTGCAACACTGGTTCTAAGAATTTAATATATGGGTAGTACAATTGCCTGGTAATTAAGAGAAAAGGATTAAATCTTCCAGCATATTACTTAGAAAAACCACTGCTGTGGAAAAAAAAAAGGTCTTATCATCTGATTCCACAGACGAACTCCTCTGCTGCACTTTTGGTACATAAAAGCAGATCTTGTTTCAACTTCATTTCATTGCTTTTTTATTTTCACAGTAGTTTTGACCAATAAACGAATATCTGCTCTAAGTAAATTAATGAAGAAATTGCTTAGAATTGTTTTTCCTTTCAATTAGTATAAGAAAATTGGGAGCACAAATCTCTTCCTGAGGAAAAAGAACTCAGATGAGGACAATGTTGTTCAAATCCTCACACAACTAAAGCTCAGCCAGATGATGTGGCGAATGCTGCTACCACATTTGGTACAACGTTAAGGAAATGTTCAAGATCTCTCTAGCCAGATGACAGGTCTCAGGTTTTGGAGGTGTCTCAGCTCGGCTCCTGGTCATGCTGCAAGCCCAGCAGGACGCTGCAGAAACCAGCCCCGCGCAGGCTCTCCTGGAGCTGGACACAGGATGCGCACGGTTAGCGTTACGCTTTCAGCGAGGTCTCCTGCTCCTCTACGATAATGACCTGCAAAAATCATTTTGAATTTTAGCGTAACACTCTCACAAGCTAAGAGTGTTACCCAAGGCAGTGCCCCATAGACCATCTTGGCAGTAAACCGCTGTAAACTGCCGCTTGGCAGTAAAAGGATCAAGATTATGTCTTGCTCTGAAGAGCAAGGCAACCAAAGGGGACTGTAAATCTATAAATCCATCCATATTCTAGCCCTGTGAATTTGGATTATCAATACAGATGGCCTTGTTTTTGCAGCTTTTATTTTCAAATGTAATCTAATTTAGCTACTTACTCCACTTATATAAGTTGACATAGCAAGGTAAATGTTTGCTGGTTATCTATCACTGTGTGCCTATTTACAGAAACGAGAGGCCGCAGGATTCAAATACAATCTCTTCCCCAGCTGCCTGCCTCCTCCTTCCCCCTCTCTACACATGGCAATTTACAGCCATTATCGTTTATTTCCCTCAAAAATGATCTGATAAGGCAGAATGTCCCTCACCTTGGTGACCCACTGTTACTCAAACACCAACTTGTTAAATGACGTGCCTTCACACCAGTACTATATCTTCCCTCACAAATCGTTATAATTTGCAAAAGCCTTTAACAGCCGCACAGTTACACGGGCATTCTGAACCTCTAACTTCCTTTTAACATCTCTTAGGCAAAGCAGTAAAATACAAAACCCTGCTGCTGTGCTGCAGAACAGTTAAGCATAGGCCAAGAGCAAAGCAATTGCACTGTCAAGGCTGCACAGTCCCCGTGTGTGCACTGATTGCTGCAGCTTGTCCTCTCCTGTTGATATAGAAAACAAAGCACTCTGATAGAGTGAAGAAAAAAGAAGAAAAAGCAATCCATTTTTTTTTTCATCTGATAGATATAACGTGTATTTATGTAAGATAGAGTGAACCGTGACAGCAAGAACATGTGTCCATCTGGTTATGTCCGCACAGCTTATTGATCACGTGCTTCCAAATCTTACCAGATCACATCCTCATGCTGGTTAGCTGCTCTTACCTTGGACTCTCCTGCTTAAATATTAATGCAAAGCAACTGCATAAAAAGTTTAAAAGGTTTCCTAGGATCAAGCTTTCCTTTTGGTGCCGCTTCGAGCCATCATCCAGCTCTTGCTATAAACCCCTGTAATCCCATCTGTACCCACCAGGAAGCCTTCTCCGTCTCACAGTGCTGTCAAATTACTAGATATGCAGCACACGCAATCGCTTGGCCTTCAACATTACACGAAACTGTCTGCTCGCTGCCCGCCAGGCCCATGGAGCACCCAGGACTGCCCTGTTCCATCGCGGGACACTGTGCCCTTCCCACAGCGCTCTCCCGAGAAAGCTCCTGCTTGCTCCTCTCCTCCCAGCACATCCCCATACCTGCTCATTAAGAGCAGGCACTTAAGGGGGCCTTCTGACTCTCTAGCCCACTTAAATTAATTTGTTACTTCCATGTCCTTGAGGCTCTCAGTACAAGCAGGCAGTATTCTCCGGAAACATCCATTTCCTCAGGTCTTGCCACATGTCTGTTGGCTGCTTCTTTGTATTGCTAATGAGTCTAAACAACACCTCGAGGTAAGCCTTGATTAGCATGTTAATGAGGAAGATCCTAGCAGGCACCTTGGGGGAGAGCTAACTCCCAAACACCAACACTAGAGCGTGCTCAAATTGAGACATCAGGTTGAATTAGGAAGATGGACACCAGAAGGGCTTGTCAAAGGCATGAGGCCCTCTCCCGAGTCCCCATCACTTCTCCCAGCACAGGCCCGCAGGGAAGCAGACACTTGCACAAACCCACCAGCCGCTGCAGAAGCAGCCCTGTGGCTCTCGCAGCCTTTCTCTTCCATGTCTTATCATATACCTACTCCTAGTAAATTTACTGAGTGCTTAAATGAGAGGTAGCAGCCTAACAGCTGTGGAGAGCAAGACTGGCTCCCTGCTCTGAGCATCTCCCTGCTAGCTGAGACCTGAGCCTGGCTGCAGCTCGTTGAAGGCCCTGGGAGTATTTCCTATGGTCGCTGCAGGCTTTACATCATATCTAACATGGGTAGGGTCATATTCTGAAGCATGGCATGTTCCTATGCCACACAAGAAATAATTTTTCCTGCACAGTACTCCAAGCTGACCTAAGCCTGTGCCTGCTCCCTCTCTCCATATCTCATTCCACCTCATCATTGCAGGCAGCACCTGAAAGCTGTCAGGAACATGTTAGCACAAGGCACTGACCAAGGCACTGGTGTGAATGAGCAAGATGATCAAATGGCACCTCAAATGCACATACACTCCTCTCCCTTACTTCCAAAACAAACGTAGGGTCAAAAATGTTTCTAGGCCCACACTAGTTTAAATATTGCTTATTTAGCCCTAAACAAACAAGCAAACAAATTTACAATTTGTGCCTTTCTACTGTGGAGCACACAGCCACTGCAGCAGCAACAGCCTCGAAAGACAGTGGCGATAAGAGCCGTCCCCAGCTGAGTGCAGAATGCTAATTGCTTATTGTACACAGGCCAGAGGGAAGGGAAAATGCCCATCAGTGGTCTCAGCTGAATTATTTTTCTTTTCAATAAGATTTTAACATGGATGAATTCTCAAAGTGTCCCAGTTCTCTCACATCATTTCCCACCGAGCAGTGCTTTAATCTGGTATTAGTTGCAGCGTTTTCAATGGGGTTATGCAGAGTACAAGGACTCTTGCAGATAACCACGCAGTCTGAGCACAACACGATCCCAGCTGTCTTTCTTAATCCATGGAGGAAAGTTTCTACCCTGGACACTGTGCCGTGTTTGTCCATGGTGTTTAGCCAGAATGAGACTAAGACTGGAGGTGGTTTGCATAACACACTGGAGTGCGATCTTGGCACCTCAAACGATAGACTGCAGCCATCCTACCAGTTCCACCCCAGGGCTGGGATCCTCACTAGAAGGAGTAGGTGGTATCTTCAAGTATTGCCACAGTCTGACTTTTCCAGAGCTATGGGATGTTACTCACCACCAGTTAGCAAAGGCAGATTCATCTCATTTATCCTAAACTACCTGGGTTATGCACATCTACTCTAAATGAAGCTCTATTTATGGACAGTGGAGAAAAAAGGAGAAAAGGAGAAAAAAGGAGAAAAGATCACTTCAGGTGAGTGATCCTGACATAGAGTATCTACCAGGACAGATTAAAGAGCTGGAGAACAAATTGCCCTGTGCAGGGATGCACCTGTCCCCATCCCTCTCCACAGAGGCAGGTTGGACAGCCAGCACTGACCGGACAGTTAATGTTTAGAGCCTCAGGCTGAGCAACATCCTATCCTTGAGTATCAGCAATCTCGCTGCTTTTAGAACAGAAGGGACCTCAGGCCTTCTTTTATGCTTTGAAACAATTATTTTCACTCCCTTTTCATTACTTTTTCTTTCCCTAACATCATTAGGTCAACTTCAACACAAAATTCACTGGCTCAACTTTAACTCACCACTGTGCAGCACAGGAGCACACTCAGGCCTGCAAATCCCCTGCAGTAAAATGCTGACAGCAAAGGGCACTATGTTGGTGTCCAGCTCCGCTGGCGACCGTTTCCAGAGGCAATAAGTTATCTGACACAGAGCGAGAGGCATCCGCAGAGGCAGGAGGTTTGTGCTCGAACAAGTGGAATTATTAAAAGGCAAGAAAAGAAATGACAGTCTTTGGTGTTTGGTGAAGGTTTGGGATGGGAGGGTTGGGAAAGCTGCTGGTTCTGTCACCAATTCAAGTAGGTAGCCTTGAAATTAAATACAACAATTATTTTATAAATCTCACCTCTATTGATCTTTTATGCAAACCCAACTGAAAAATTATAGTCTAATGTTTATTCTCAGCATTGCAAAAGTACAGAACATTTCATTAATCATTTTTGTTCCCTAGAAACAAAAATATTGGGTATGACCTGGACCCTTGATAAAATTAGGACTATGTTACTGTTGGGTGGAGAAGGCAAAAAAGGTTACATGCTGGAGACATTTATAAATTTGGAGACTTGATACTCTGATAGAAAAATATAAAGCAGCAATAAGACAGACAACTACAGTGGAAGAGAGGGAGACAATTAAACAAATAAATACTTCACACAGACCAAGAAAAAGCAGAGATGAAAGAAAGCCCAAAGAGCAGTGGAACAACCAGGTTCATGATAGCTACTTTGTCAGTTAACAAAAAAGAAGGTGAGAAGTTGGAAAAGCTGGTCCTAAAATCTACAGCGAGTCTCAGCATCACAGGAAGATGTTGTGATAACGCAAAAACAGGTCATTGAAATATGTCAGAGAAGGAATCACATTTACAAGAGCAGCAGTGTTACTACTCAGTATATGTAGACTTGGGATGCTTATGTAAACACTACAGGTTACTTATCTGGAGACATATAAAGTTTAAGATAGGTTCAGAAGTCTGAAGAGAAAAAAAAGAAAAGGAAAATGCAACTTTTGCACATGTATCTGATAAAGAGGACAAGAAATGAAATTGAACTATAAATATATCTGTATTAGTTATGTTTTATTTGAAAGGAAAACATAATTATTTTCTTACTGGTGAAAAACATATTATGCATAATTTATTTATGAAACAAAGTACTGCTGGCCAGCTTTATGCAATAAATACCTATATTTTGTTTTTTTGTGGAACAATGGCAAATTCATGCAATATTTGAGATGGAGCTCTGCTGCACACTAAGGTATTGACATGTACTGTTTGTCTGTAGACATTTCTAAAGTAAGAAAAAATAAAACTGTAGAAATAGAAAACATCAATATTATTGACTTTTTAGCAGATAGATATTTACATACTGTTTCTGAGCCCTACTCCATAAAAAAGAAAAAATAACACCTTTATGCAGATGCAGAAGAAAAATATACTTTTAGAGGCACAAACTGAGAAATGAACATGGCATTCCTGCATACGTACTGGAACTGCATACTGGTATAAATTTGAAATAAAATCACTTCATTTGAAATCCTAATTCATTTTGGAATGCATCTGGAAGAATCGAAGTGTAGCAGTAGTATAATTTTGAGCATTAAGGATTCTTTCACTATTCATTCCAAAGCATTTCACATAAAATGGTTTTGCCTCCCTCAGCAGTGCCCCAAATTTCCATTTCTTCCTTATTTTCCTCGAGTGAAGAAACAACAAAAAAACCAACCTTCTCCTTCCCTCTTCCCCTGAAACCCCCCTCAAAACACGCAATGAAGGAACCGTTTCATTGATATCAGATCTCTTTCAGGAACCGTGGGCACCCGGAAGAGTACTTTATTCACTTTGCTAACTTCCTGCCTTTCATAAACTAGCAGAAAAAGGCAGGTGGAAAAATGGCTTTCTTGAAGCCAAGCTATAAAATGGACCCTAAATTTCACCCTGGCTATCGATACATTTCTATGTTGAAGTTCCTAACAATGTGTGTTCTCAAGTTACACTTCACATGTCCTGTATAAGAGTGACTTAATAGTGTCAAAGTGTACCAGCATCACACCAAGTGATGTGAGCATTCAGGCCCTGAAGCCAAGTATTTTTCCATTATGGCAAAACATGCACGTGTAGAATCAACCCTGTCATCACAATGAACACTGGTAGTCAAAGAATTATCTGTTCTGCTGTGCTGGTGCCCTAAGGAGAGGATTGCAAGATCGACTCCTCCATCTGCACTGCCAAGAACCTCAAAGCATTTAGGCAGCCACATGTCAGTCAATGGGATGTGGGCTCTGTGTGTGCTTGTGAATGCAAAACAGAGTCTGGATTTTGGGTTGATTTCCCAGAAAACATACAGGTTATTTTGGTTTGAAAATCTACTTGGGTCTAATCCAAAACCCCACTGAAATAAGTGGAAAGTCTCCCACAGGCTTCAATAGCCTTCGGGAATGGATAGCATTGCCTCCAGCCTGGTTTCCTGTTGAGAGTGGAGTACAGAATTATCCAGCAGTTTAGGATTCCTGAAGATTTCACCTGGTTGCAGAATTAGATATATAAACATAAAAACATGTGGATGTGAACACTGCCACCTCCATTCAGCATGTGGACTATTATTCCTTATTATTCCTCACAGAATTTTTATAAACAGTCTCCTGTCATCAGCTAGGTCAACAAATGTCCACATTCCACAGATTTCATATGTAAAAGATGCAAATGAAAACATTATAGTGGCACTTAACATATATCTCAGCACAGAGCTTCAGCATGTTTACACAAGAACATCCTCACTTGTTTATAATTGATAGAGGGAGAAGGGAAAATCGTGGTTCCTTGACAGCATTACATTATGCATAAAGACAGTCACAACATGTATTTATCAAATTATGTTTTTGTTTACAGACAGTAACTTGCAGTGATTTGAATATACCCCTAATTAGTACACAATATCAAGTATCTGTCTTTCAGCATGAGAGACGCTATGTTACTCTCACCAAAAATGTTGAGGTTGCAGACTCAAAAGTTTTAGAAGGTGCTTGCATTAACTGAACAATACAGACAACCTCATTTAATTCTATAGTAAAGAATATTCTTTAACTATCACTGTAGCCACTGGAATCCCAGTGTAATGACATATTGGTATTGGCCTCAGCTTTGTTCTACAGAATATTTAAGAATTATCCTCTGTGTTGGTGCAGACCAACTACAAAAGCCTACTGATGTTCTCTGCCTTGTTGGCATATCTTCTTTGTTCTGTTTTCTATAATTACTGTGCCTCTAGTATATAGCTGAATACACTAGAGATAGGAATAGAAAACATTAAATATTTAAAGGCAAACCTTCAAGGTGAGTGCACACACACGGAGACACATAAATCCCCCAGTTCTTATTAAGAAACCTAGGCCCACGGTGTTATGTTAGCCTGAGCACCCTACACAAGAACCTTTCTTGTATCTCAGGAAGGCTGCAGGGACCATAGGCCAAAGAAATATAGAAACAAACAAACATTAAAGTTACTTTCCAATTTCAACCTTGCCCAGAACAGTGGGAGCAGAAAATCCCAGTTCCCACGTGGGCTTCTGGCCTGTCATTGAGAGCCAGCGTGACATTCCAGCAAGCTTCAGACTGCGTTTGTCCCTCAGGACAAACTGTCCCTCAGTTAGTGTAATCCACTAACTCTGATCACAGAAGCCCTCAAATAACTGCAGTCTAGGCCAAGGCTGACACAAAACCAGCTGCCCATCCAGTGCCAAGAATGGTCCTTCTGAGGCCCTGGTGTCTGCTTTGCCCAACAGATATGGAATGAACAGCTATTAATTACAGCACATATTTATGACAGTGCTCTTCCCAGTTGGAGTAGAATTCAGTGCATTTCTCTTTACAGAGAATACAATGATTTTAATAAACTACAGGGAAAAGTACAACAGAGAACGTAATTTACTCACCGCTGTCCTCTCTTGCACTCCCTGTTGGAAAAACATTTTCTAGGAAAAAGAAAATCGTAGAATGGTTATATCCCTGTAGGCTTGTGATAGGTTCTTTCAGTCTTACAAACACAGAGGTACAAAGAAGCTGCTCAAGCAGAAAAACTGAAAATTGGAGGACTTTGATATTTCTTTTCATATATTCCCCTCCTTTGTTTTCCTTCCAACCTGTGCCTTTGTCATTTGATCCAGATTTTCAGATTGGAGTTTAAAATCCAGCCAAAATAAGAGAAAAAAAAAAATTACTCAGGTTCCTTCCAGCAGGAAATCGAGTACCATGATTCTGTGATGGACTCTGTTTCTTGAACAAAGTTCAGCTTTTTCCACTGGTACTTTTCTAATCATTTGAGTAATTCAAATGTGCCTCTCCTCTCCATTACCCTATCACCTGAAGATTAAATGCCTTCAAATATTTAAGCTAATTCCAAAACGGGAAAACTCTGTGCATTTCGCTGTATTCAAGCTTTTCTCGCCATACACTGAGATGTATTATGCTTTATTTACCCAGAAAACACACACTCCTTCCCCGGCAATGTTGGAGCCCCGCCGTCTCCTGCCACTCCAGCAGTGCGAGGGGCAGAGCGCGCTCCGTGCTGCTCCGTTGACGCTCGCAGTGCCAGGAGCAACGTATCAGCACAGCAGATTAACCTGCTGCTCCCTCCTCTCTGCCTCTGACTGCGTCTGACTTCTTGTCTCCGCGATGTGAGTAAATTTTTAGTCACTCCAAAATGGGTCGGGTGCTAGATTCCACCCCTCCTCCCCACAAACAGCACTTTGGATCTGGGCTCGTTTTTACCTGAACTGTTGAATTCAAGGGGCCAAGCTCGATATTCCACTTCCTTCCCACGTATGCAATGCAATAAGCTCTGTTTCCAGAACAGCGACCTTGGCACTCCTGGGGAATGAAATGAAGGTTATCACAGCCACCAGCTGAACTGAGACAGTGGTAGCAATCATTCCCACCTTGTGGAATATGGGCTCATCGGGGTAGTAAATTGGGATGCTTTCTTTTCCTTTTTTTTTTTTAAGATACCAGCAGCATTGTAATGAAAATGTCAATAAACCTTTTTTTCTAAGTAACATCTGCCTTTGGTGATAGGGCAGTGGCAGTAGAGACACAGATAATTAAGCAAATATTGGAGGTATCTTCAACTGTCTCTCGCTATAATGCCTCATTAAGGAATTCTTGGAACTCAGGTTGGTCTAGTCACAGTATATGGGTTTGTGCGAGCATAAATGATAATATGAAGTGTGGGATAGTAGGGAACAGAAGCTTGAATGTTAATCAGTCTTAAGAATACTCTAATCTTTGTATTTCCTTTTCAAAATACATCACTGAGCAGAGATTCTCGTTATCTTAAACAAGCTATGGTCTTAAAGGTAGATTTTTTTTTCCTCAGACTATTTCAAGGTAGGTCACATCAAATAAGATGCATTGACTGCCAGCTCTGCTTCCTTCTGATTTTCACACACAGGAGCTGACAGGATGACTCTGCACATGCTTGACACCTTATCAGTGTTTGTCATGTTCTCTTGCAAGAAATCTTTGATGAATAGCCACAAAAGTGGCAATGTTTTGACAAAAATGGTGAACTCGGTCATCGTGGTACGATGAAGCATTTCCATAATCATGAGTAAAGACATGATGGTGCTCTACCAGTGCAGGAGAACTTGCACATGAAATTCTTCACCTCTGCATGGGTATGTTTGGAGAAACTTGTGGGTTTTTTTGTTCACAGTCTGCTGAACATAGTAAATTTTCATGGCAAAGTGACTGCTTTGAGTACAGAAGCTAACACGGTACGGTAAGATTAAACCACATATGTCTTAGGTAGATATAACTTCTCATTAAATATATGCCTTCTTACACAAGGAGTAAAAACTTTCAGATCTGCAAAGTATTTGATTTGAAGTCCCAAGTACATTTAAATCAAAACTGGTTTCCATGTATTTTTCATCTTCAGGTCACATCCAGTCTGCATGGAAATCTTTCTTGCAAATTCTTGATCAAAAATGGATGCACAGCCTTCACATATTTCCCATATTTAATATTTCCCGTATTTAATATTTCATTTTGGTTAATTCTTTACCGTGAAAATCATTGAACTATCAACCATTACTAAATATTTTGATTAGATTCTGAAAGCCAGGAAATTCTCTTATATGATACCAAGAGACCACACAGGTTCTCTAAACCAGATCTACGTGTCCCGTAGACAGCAGGTAGCAAAGCCCCTAACGTTTTCACGGCACGGCATTTTTCACATTCATTAAAAACAACACAGGCACATGTTGGCTAAAAGCCCCATCAAGACAATACAACAGTCTGAATAATCTTCTGGTATCGAGATTAACATGTAGAAGTGACACAAGACCAGCAATCTGAAATATCTTATGAAACAGGATAAAAAAAAAAAGCTGATCAGCCCCAGTACAGTAGGACATCTAGGCTGTCCTGCCATTATTTCACATGTCATTCTCCTTCCCTTCCAACAGAAGTGAGTGGCTTTCAATGCAATATCTTAACAGAGTATTTTTTGTACATTTAGTAAACGCATGTGAACATTAGGATCTCTGAAGCAAAGAAGGGAAAACATTGATATGAATGACAGATCTCTGCTTGTGAATTCACTTCATCCTTTGGTCAGAGATATTTGATGAAGGGGGACTGCCAAATCTATGAACCTTTGTAATCAGTCTGGCACGTTTTACATGGCAAGGATGAAGCTTATCTGCAGAGACAGCTGCCATTTAGTCCTCCTTATGTTCCTGAAGAGGAGGCAGCAACAGAACAGATCCTCTCCTTGACATATTTCTGGATAGAGGAGGTGGCCTAAAAGTTTTTACTAAATGTAAATGTAAAGCTCCAAAGCTTGAATGTTACTAGCATAGACATTTCAATAAAAACATAAGAATAAAAAGCTCATTTCATTGCACCTCCTAGTCTCAACAAACATGTTCAGCTTTCATATTTTACACTCTTAACATCACAACTAACCATCAAGATAACGATCATTACACAATGTTTAACTGCTCTGGAAATTTGCCTGTATGAAGTCTCAGTCCAAACCCATACAGGCTACTGGTACTCGGGGCAGAAAAAACAGGGGGATCATGCAGCGCACGTTGGGCTCGTGATGAGGCTACGTGCTTCCCAGCAAAGCAGCTGGGCAGTTCAAACATAACATGGCATTTTCCAATGCTAAATACACTAGGAAATATTTCTGTTTTCCATCCTCACCGGGTGAAATGGAGTTACGCACTAATAACTTTTATGTTCCTGCTTCCGCTCTAACCCTGAACAACGTCCCTACATGGATATGCTTTTTCTCGTGTGGAGAAGCAGGATCACAGCCCCTTCCGAAACTGTTGAGGAGGAGGAAGCAAAAAAATGTGTACAGCTCATGGAAATTAATGAGGAAAGACTCTTATAATTTAGCCTTTCCTAGTTCTAATACAATTGGTGGTGTTATATTCTGTTCATTTGACGTGAACATACATGAAACTAAGAAGTTCAATATTGATTGCCTGTGTCTATAATATTAAGGGCATTAAGGGCAAAAGATGAATAGGAAACCATTTTCTAAATTAATAATGTCCATGCCCTGTGCAATTACATGACAGAGAAACGTGTTCTTAAAACTTACTGACTGTGAACGATTCCCTCAAACCACCACTGAGCCGAAAGCAGCAACGAGCACGTTGCTTTCCAGGAACACGCCACCATCTCAGCGTTGGAGGAGCCAAAACCAGCAGGAGGGGAAAACAGACAACAGCCTCTTTGCCCCAAGCCTGGCCCTCCTGAGGACAGGCAGATGATACCACCATCATCGTGGTCGCTGCGGGACGAAATCAGGGCTCTCTGGAGCGCTCCCTCCCTCGCAAGGGCCCTACCGAGTACCAGGAGCTGAAGTGCTGGGTGCTGCCCAGTAGTGCAGAGGTCTGGAAGAACCCTCTGCACCTCCACTGTTATTTCATTGGTATGTAAACTAAACAAGCTTTTAAAGTAGAAAAGCTCTGACCTGACCATTTGATAGAGAAGGATCAAACCGGTGCCCATGCACCCATCCTTGCTGGGAAAATCTCCTTCAGGCTCGCTCTTAGGCCAATGAATTTTCAGTGCCTCCTTCAGAGGCAATAGCTCAATGTGATACCTCCGGGTCCCTACCAAAGTATATTCCCTTCGTGCTCTCAGGGCTCAGGCATCACATTCCCTTCCCTTGACCCTCCTTGATACTGTCCTAGTTTGCCCTCCTGCAGCAGGCCATACTGACCGCACAGTTCCCTCTCTGGCCATACCTACGCGCCAGAAAACTGCCTCCCTTGGGGAACACACCAGCTCTTCCCCTTCAAGGTTTGATCCAAACCAGAGTGCGGGATGAGCCAGATGAGGCATACAAGCCACGCTCCCGCTACTATCTGCTTGCCTTATTAAAAACAAGCAACCAAACCAAAAAATATAGAATTGAACAGCATGGCTGGCGTCTGCCACATCTGCCCATTCCACATGTGGAGATTCTTGATCCTCCAACTTCTGGCTCCTCTCTTCCCTTGGCAACACAGCCAGCTTAGCTGGCACACTATGGCAAGTCAGAGGCCGTGGTGTCTACCCATAGGAACATAGTAAAGCTAACAAACGTTGTAACATCATAAGCAGCAGCTTTTATGTGTTAGACAATTTACAGACAGCATTGCCTGAGCGAAGGCTCATTCCTCCCAGATCTCCTGTTGCAGAGGGCAAGCCCACACTGCTGCACATACACAAGCAAAACAGTGCACCACTTACCAGGGACATACACAAGGACTTAAAACAACCGACAGATCTTTAATACCAGGCAATAAAGTTACTCAGTGCTCTCATATCACTCTTGTGGAATTCATCTGCAAAGACAGAGGCCCCCACGGTAGCGAGAATCGTGCCACACAGATGCCACTCTGTGCTGTTTCAGTCCTTTTATTGTTCTTTAATGTGCCTTTGTTCCTCCACATGCTGCAGAAGAGAAATGAACAGCTGGTGATTGTCTCCAAGTTGATATCTAGCTTTTATTTAAAAATTTCACAGTGCCTCCAATCTTCCCAGCAGACCGAAACGCTGAATGAAAAACCTTACTTACAACACACATTCCTCCTCCACTTCCATACCCAGCATTTTGCGTGCAGGTTGCTGGATTCCCCACTCCAACTTTACTCCCGAATGTCCTTATTTGCTTGCTAGATAAATTGAGAAGTATCCAAGTGGACTGCTAACAGATGGCCTGCGGTGACTTTAAGCACCTGTTGAGCCAGGTGTTGCCATATTGAAGCTATTATAGATAATTCAATCCATGCCATGATGCTTTTTGAGATAATAATGATCACTCTGCTTTCACAGTACAGCAGCATAGAGTTTTTGGAAGCCATATGCTATCAGTGCTGTACAGACAAGGCCAACTACTCAACAAGTGTAAAGAAGCAGAGTTGATGGAAATCAATAGAATACAGATCTGAACTCTTTTGACTCATAATCTTTAAGTGAAAGATCTTTAACACTACAATTTATTCCTAACTACCAGAAAATTATAAACCTATGGAATTGCTGCTCACACCTTCTGAAGTTTCAGTTGACTGTAAGAGAGAGATGCCAGCTATGAGACAACTCTTTCTAAGATCTGCTATGAATCATTTCTAACAACATAAGTCCTGGAAGGCATCATGATGTGTTGTGCAGAATTCTCACAAACATCCATTGTTTGTGGGTGTGAAATACCATTTTTATTCCCATATTTATGGTCTGATAAAGCAAACGTTTCAGCTTAGGTAAAGTTACCAAATTTTCCAGATGTGCAGATTGTGACATAAGATGCTCTTAATAGCCACAAAGAAGCAAATTCCAGCATTTACAAAATGACCTGGGAGGAAGGGAGTCTTGGGAAGAGATCCTGCTGCCTTTTCTTTCATTACTGCCCTTTCTGAGCTTGGGGAGTCCCTGGAATTTGGCAGCACTGAAGTTCTGCAAATTCAAGGAGAAGCCAGAGTTTACCCATGTTGGTTTTAGATCTTAGCACGCAGAGCTGGTGCTCCACCATCAGACATGACTAAACAAAGAATAAGGCATTCTCAGTAAATTTCTTTGCCATTCAGACACAGGAAAGACTGTCTACAGGCTGAAGCAGATGCTGTAAGGTATGGCAGTTGTATGAGATTCCTATCAAAAGCCACCACAGGAACATGACAGTGTGTTGCTCTGCACACCGTGTGGTATGGTTCGTGGTTCCCAGAACATCATAGATTCCCAGCACCATTTGGGGAAATATTTGGAAGAGAAGAGACGTGCCTGGGGCCAGCAACAAGGACAGCAGGTGGTTTAAGCTAGCGGTCACTGCTCCCAACTCTACCATATTGGCAGTGCATCACTCCATGGCTCTGTGTCAATGCATCAAACACATCATTACAACGCAAAGGGGAGACACTTTGATCTACGTGTGAAGACTAGATCTTTCGGTTTGTACTGAGTAGCAGCTGTCCTTGATGTTTTTAAATATGGAACATTTCAACTATTATGTTACAATGTGGAAACCCAGTAGCAGAACAGAACAGTAATGCTCTAACTGCATGATGAAATCAGGAATTTATAGCATCACTCCAATGAAACATTCACACTCCAGAGTGCAGGTATTGACATCTGCTTGCTTGCTTTTGCTGTGGGATGTTTATCCATTAATCCTGCTGCCTCCCACGAGGGCAGGGCGGGTTAGAGCAGCTTTCCCAAGCAGAGACCCTCCAGCTGGCTCTGCTTTGGCAGCCTGCACCACCCCAGAGCAGGGCTGATGGTGGGAGGCTCCAGGCCAGCTTCCCATCACCCTTACTCCAGGGTGACACGAACAGAAAACCTCTATTCCTCCTCCTGCTCCTCTGCTTCTCTGCTCTTTGCTTTTAGCTAACTAAACCTGCTGCTTCTTAGACCTGACAGGTTTTCCCTCTTTCCATGCTTTTAGGGACAGAATATGCTGAATCTCTAGCATCTAACACTCCCCCCACAATGCCTACCTGTTAGGAGGATCCTTTCTGCCCCTTCAGGGCAGCTTTTGGCTGTTTTACAATGCTGAAAAGACATCAAACCAGACAACATCTGTGTGGGGGTTGCAGCCGTACTGTTAACGAGACCTGTTGCACGTTGTGGGGTTGCAGCCGTACTGTTAACGAGACCTGTTGCACATTGTGGGGTTGCAGCCGTACTGTTAACGAGACCTGTTGCACGTTGTGGGAGTTGCAGCCGTACTGTTAACGAGACCTGTTGTACGTGACAGAAGCAGAGATAGGGAATGGCAGACGGAAGATCTCGCGGTGTCACGGAATGGGCAAGGGTTTAACCATATTAGGGCAAAAAGTGATATCTGGAGCCTAATTGGTACATAAGACAACTTCCGCCTGAACAGAAGTTATAAGAGCCAGCAGTGAATTTCAATAAACGTCATTTGGCCTATCATCTCATAGGTGTCAGTGCTTCTTGACCCTGAGGTGGATGGCCTCAGTATTCCCTCTATAACCACGGACAACCACCACGGGTTGATAACGAACCCGACACATCTGGACTGAAAATTTGGCCCTGACTATATATTAATTCCATTAGGAGAAAAATAAAAGGCAGTGCTACAGAAAAATAATCCCAATTGTTAATTTTGTTACAGCAGACTTATGTTAACTCATTGAAATTTAATTGCTAAAGGGTTATAAGAGCCTAGAAACAGACCTAGCATCTGTCTTTTTTTAATGTCTCAATTATCACCACAGTAATTTAATGACACCGTGTTAGAGAATCACCATTGACATGCTAATAAATGGCACCCTGTTCACTTACATTAGCTCTGTTTTTAAGAGGTTGAAGGTTGAAGGTTGAAGACAGGCATTTTATGCTTCAGATATCACTCAGGCAAGCCATGCTGCATTTATCTCATTTTGCTTTTACAACTGAAATTACGTATCTTAAAGATGCTCACTGAACAGTGAACTGCAAATGGGTTAAATCGTGGTCAATGACAATTATGTACTTGCTTCTTTAGATCAAGATAAGTAACACAAATCCTTTCAACCCATTTATTACTTAATTTGTCTGCCAGCGTTTAGTGTGGAAATTCTGTTCAGTTTGTTTTGCTGCTTTTTCACAAACAGATACGTCCTAAACTATTAACTTTTTAACTGTATACCCACACTTTACTATAAATGCTTTGCACTACTCATTCCACTGAACCAAGTATCAATATTTTTCTTTCGTTTATTCTGCAGAAATTCTCCTGCTAACTGCAAAGTCTCACATCTAAAGGATCACAACAATTTCCATAGTAGGAGATGCAATGATATATATATGCTATTTATCTACAAGCTTTTCAACACCTCATATGTGAGTTTCTACAGACAAGAAATAAAGGATTGACTCCACAAATAAAATGGAGCAACCTTCTGAGATGAGCTGAGTGCTAGTGTTATCATCAGGATTAATTTTGCATGGAAAGCTGCATCCTGACAGTAGTGTAAAGAGATTTCTCACTTCAGTCAAATCAACATGAGAATGGAGAATATAAATAAGAAATATAATCCTATAATAGATAATATTAACATATACTTAAGAATCTTTTATAACTCATTTTGCTCTGTTATCAGGCACGTTTTCGACAATTCTCCTGCGCGTCGGGGCCCTGCCACGCAGCATTACAGCGGGATGCTGCAGCTCCTTGCGCACGGGAATCGCTCGGAAGTTTCCCAATGTTTCTGCTCTCCTGGCTCCCCAGCCCCGCTTATGCTGCCAGACGTGCAGAGGAGGGTGCTGGAAGTTGTATAATAAAAAATTAATCTTTGCAAGTGTATTGTTGGTAACACAATTACTGCAGAGTGCGTGTCGTTACAAAACACCCCCCGGAATAATCTCTGCTCTGTTTAACCTGCAGAGCGGGGGGATGCGGTTGCACCTCGAGACCTCAGCGCTGCTCGCAGAGGTCGTTGCACCCCCTGGTGTCCGCAGTTCCTACAGCAGCGTCGAAACTTCTGCTGTCTCTGACTTCCCTGCTTCTGGGTAACGAAGTTCAAACCCCCTAAATCCACGCACAATATGCGGGATTTCTCTTATTTGAAGCCTTTTGCGTCAGGATTTCCTCCTCCTATGCTACGGGAGAAGAGGAATCCAAACCTGGGCTCCCCTGCGGGGTCGATGGGATCGGCAGCCAAGTGCTCCTAATTTCTCTGTCTCCGTCACCTCCCATATCAAAACACGACAACATGGGCTCTAATTTTCCTGTGTTGGGATGCTTCTCTGTCCAAGGGCCAGGCTGCCCCTGCGTGCCCGGCTCGGGGACACCCCTTCCACTCTCTCTTTTTTGGCACTCGGCAGCTCCATGCTTGAGGAAGCCCATGAGTTGGGGAGCTGTTTTCATTAAAGGGGCTGCCCTCAGCACTCTGTGTTTGAGAAACGTGGAATATTTTCTAAGACACACTGCAGCAGTGCTCTGTGGGATGACAGCAGACAAAGAAATGAGAAAGCAAATTAAATTCCTCTAGGTAACTTCTGACACCTATTACTGTGGAAATCCCACCGGTGCTCAGTATTTCTCCAGATTTGCAGGAGAGCCTGTGTCTCTGTCTGAACTTTGCCATCCTCATCCAGCAAAAGCTTCACTAGGACATTGTCACAGAAACCTCCCTGCCTCTCACATACTCCTTTTTGTAGTCAAAGGCCATAAATTGCTGTCTTTAAACCAACCAAAAACCACAGGAATTTTGCCCAGATGATCTTAGAGTGAAGCTTAATGAATATTTTGACAGGTTCCTGTTATTGCTTTAAGATGCCTATGTAATACTCTGGCTGGCTATAACGACGGTTCGCTTCTGCTCATATTACTCTGTATTAATGCATTGCAATTGTAAATTTGGTATCAAACATTAGAGGATTAAAGCTATCCTCACACAATCTAAACCTAAAGGGTAAAACATGTTCCTTTAAAGGAAGGCTACCTCAGGAGGAGTCCAGCCAATCTGCAGGTGTCTGTAACTGGATACGTTCAAGCGCAGGGGAGGAGTGGGGCTGTTGGATCAGTGTAATGATGCTGTAAGATGATGGATGATAACTGCAGCTTCCGAACGTGTCTTCTCACTCACATTTTTCAGGGTGAGAGTTACAATAGTGCTTGTGAATATTTCTTGCATTAGCCTTACAGGTGAACTGGTTAAAGGTCTCCATCTCAATAATTGATGTCAGTGCAGCTTTTACTATGTAAGAAAACTTACGTAAAAAAAACCTCACTACTAGGTGACTGCTTGGGATTTTACATAGGTCAAATGCATCTGAATAAATAAATAAATAAGTAAATAAACAACAAGCACATTTCTAATTTGGATCAATAATCTCAGGAGCTGGAAGTAAAATGCCGTAGGATGGCTCGACTCTTCCCAATTAAATCAAGGGCACGGCCTCCTCTTTCTCCAGAGGGATATATGTATACACCCGGCTAATCAAAACTTTAAAAGAATTAGAAAAATTTCAAACAAAATTGTTTTTGTAAAGCAACATAACAGTCAGAAAGTGTGCTCTGAGCAGAACTAACACAGAAACAGATTCTCATCTCCTGAACACGGCAGGTATTGAGTAGCAGATAGTTACCTTTCCATAGGATCTCTATCAAACATAAATAACTTAAGCTAACATTAGAGTTAAGCTTTTCAGAAAATCCAGATATGCAGGAGTCATATAGCTACGAAAAAAAAAAGGCAAAACAAAACAAAAAACCCCCAAACTCGGAGACCAGCCCCAAAAGCGTTCTCAAAAAGAGCCTCAATGTCACAGGTGGCCACAAACTCACAAACTGGTTGCAGAGGTGTCTGGAATCGCACCAATACCTGGCTGAGGTATAAAATAACAATGACGCCATGAAAATAATCATACTTTCAATTTGAAGTTAATCTAAAATATACTTGATTCCATAAACAAACACATGCTTCTGTGCTAATCTAAAAAAAATATCGCTTTACATTTCTAGAATAGCTTTCATATTTCATCTTCTATGTCAAGAAAACAAATCCTCATGTACAACCCCACACAGGTATACATTTCTTTTTAATTTTAGCAGCAAGCTATTTTAGCGCCCAGGGTAGAGGAAGATTGGGTCAGAGAGCCCCTAAGGCACCTCGATACTAACAAATCCATGGGCCCTGATGGGATGCACCCCAGAGTTCTGCGTGAGCTGGCGGATGTCGTAGCCAAGCCACTCTCCATCATCTTTGAAAGATCCTGGAGAACGGGGGAGGTGCCAGAGGACTGGAAGAAGGCCAATATCACGCCAGTCTGAAAAAAAGGGAAGAAGGAGGACCCGGGCAACTACAGGCCGGTCAGCCTCACCTCCGTACCTGGAAAAGTGATGGAACGCCTCATACTTGCCGTTGTCTCCAGGCACGTGGAGGACAAGAAGGTGCTCAAGACTAGTCAGGATGGATTCGCGAAAGGGAAATCATGCTTGACTAATCTGATAGCCTTCTATGATGGGATGACCGGCTGGATAGATGAGGGGAGAGCGGTGGATATCATCTACCTTGACTTCACCAAGGCTTTTGACACCGTCCCTCACAACATCCTCCTGGACAAGCTCCGGAGGTGTGGGCTGGATGAGTGGTCGGTGAGGTGGATTGGCAACTGGCTAGATGGCAGAACTCAGAGGGTGGTGATCAGCGGTGCAGAGTCTAGTTGGAGGCCTGTGTTGAGCGGAGTCCCCCAGGGGTCAGTCCTCGGTCCAGTCCTGTTCAATTTATTTATCAACGATCTGGATGAAGGCACAGAGTGCTCCCTCAGCAAGTTTGCAGATGATACGAAGCTGGGAGGAGTAGCGGATACTCCAGAGGGCTGTGCTGCCATCCAGAGGGACCTGGACAGACTGGACAACTGGGCGGTCAAAAACCTCATGAAATTCAACAAGGCCAAGTGCACGGTCCTGCACCTGGGGAGAAATAACCCCAGACACCAGTACAGGCTGGGGACCGACCTGCTGGAGAGCAGCTCTGCAGAGAAGGACCTGGGCGTCATGGTGGACGACAGGTTGACCATGAGGCAGCAGTGTGCCCTCGTGGCCAAGAAGGCCAATGGCATCCTGGGGTGCATTAAGAGGAGCACCTCCAGCAGGTCGAGGGAGGTGATCTTACCCTTCTACTCAGCCCTGGTGAGGCCACATCTGGAGTACTGTGTCCAGTTCTGGGCCCCACAGTACAAGAGGGATGTGGAGCTGCTGGAGAGAGTCCAGCGCAGGGCCACGAGGATGATCAGGGGCCTGGAACATCTGCCCTATGAGGAGAGGCTGAGGGAGCTGGGCTTGTTCAGCCGAGGGAAGAGAAGGCTGAGAGGGGATCTGATCTGTGTCTATAAGTGCCTCAAGGGAGGCAATGAGGAGGATGGGGCTGGCCTCTTTTCAGTGGTGGTCACTGACAGAACCAGAGGAAATGGCCATAAATTGAAGCATAAAAAGTTCCACGGGAACTTAAGGAAGAACTTCTTGATGGTGAGGGTGACAGAGCACTGGCACAGGCTGCCCAGAGAGGTTGTGGAGTCTCCTTCTCTGGAGATCTTCAAGACCTGCTTGGATGCAGTCCTGTGCCACGTGCTCTAGGTGGCCCTGCGTGTGCAGGGGGTTGGACTAGATGACCTCTAGAGGTCCCTTCCAACCTTAGGCATTCTATGATTCTATGATTCTATGATTCTAATGCCTCTGATCAGTAGTTAAAAAATGAATTGAAAAATTCAATTGAATTTTAAATATTCAAAGCAGTTGCGTTGTGAATTTGTGTCTTATAACCACCACGTTCATCATGATTTTGCTTTTGAGAAAGTGGAAGGAAGTAGAAGACTTAAGAGAAAAAAAAAGGCAGTAAAAAAAGGAAATTTAAGCAAAAAAGAAATTTAAGCTCTCTAAAATCATTACATATTTAAAAGACAGGTGGATTTTTTTCCACCTGGGAATTTTTCTAACTTTCTAACTTTAAATTAAGGTGCAATAAGGACATTCTTGAATACCCGGTATTTTCTTCTGTAGATCTGAATATTTATCTTCAAGGGAATTGCACCAATACACCCAAAAGTCGTCGTGCCTGTGGCATGTCAGGTTGCTCAAAGATGATGAGCGTTTACTGCCCCTTATTCCAATGTAGGGGCCGGTACACATAAGATTAAAATGAAGAGAGACTAAGTCTTCTAGTCTTCTACTTCCATTTGTAAAACACATATACTCTATTTCTCATCTTCAAATGCAGCAAAGCCTTTCACAAATTTCATCCTTCATGGCCAGAGTAATTACAGTTTGCATAATCATAGCTCTAAAAGAAGGCTGCGTGTCCTAAACATGGGCACTGCCAATTCCCATTAGTTCCAGCAGGAATTGAGCGCCCATGTCAAGAGACACAGATATCTTAGTTGATCCAAGCATCAGCTGAGATCTGAGTGATTCTGTCAGTCACATTCATGATCAAATGTACCTCAAAGATTACCTTTCTCCCATATTTTTTCTTTGGGAGACTCTGCAATGGGTGTAGCAATGCGCATCAGTAGGATTCATTTTGCAGCTTCTTTCTTCAAGAGGGGCTTAGTACAAATTCTTCTTCCTTTTCTTCTCTCTTATGAATCCATACGAACAGAAGAGAAGAGAATGCAAGTCAAACTCAAAGATATTTTATTCCACAAGGAAAAAAAGTTCTACATTTTGGCAATGACTACCAAAGCAACAGTAGCTCAGCAGCAAACCAATAGACAGATATTTCTATCTGGGACCATTCTCATTTTTCCCTACAGCAAAAAGTATTAGCAGGGCCCTCTGCTCCTCACAACCAACGTGCAACACCACAACCTGGTGCTAAGCAAAACCTCTCCAGTTCTTGCCATTGAAGTAAAATCTCCTGCAAAACAGCTGCACACAAGGAACCTCCTCCATGCAGAAATCCGTGCCGTGGACTCCTGTCTGCAGCTCTGGCTCTAAAGATGTTAATTATACCAACATTATTAACAAACCAAACTCAAAACATGAAATCAGAGCAATTCTCCCTGTCAGCAGACTGGTACCGCGGTGCAGCAGCAGCCCCAGCACTAGCTGATACCTGGCGAGGCTGCTAAAGTGCGAGTAGGAGCAGCCCAAAGCCCTTGGAGGGGCACTTCAGCAGACCCATCTCACTGCAGCCAAAAGCCGTTTGCTGCAAGCTCAGCCATGGATAATTGCTGGACCAGACAATACAGGAGAGCTCTCCATCCCCAAGAGCATCCAGGCAGAGACAACCAAAATTCAGCCCTTCAAAGACAAAAGACTTCAATAATGGTTTGAGTGAATAATTCTTCCACACCAAGGGTTTGCATTAATTTTGCTGACAACATTTTTAGGAAAAAAAAAAAGCACACAAGTATATAAAGCAAACAGGGTATATCTTACGGCTGTTTTCATGCCTTTTTGAAATAACTTTTGGGTTTAAAGGGGACTTTCAACCATGGGAAAGCAGAATGCAAACAGAGCTAATGAAGAGCAGTACAAAAGGGAAAAAAAAATGCATGATAAACACACTCATGTCGAGCAGCGTTTGCGGAAACTTGAAAAGATTAGATTAAATCCAGCTCATTTAGTCCAATAACTTAGTCAGAATCAAATTAATGATAAGAATAGGTAAGTAATTTTCTACACTTGTGTTGGATACATTTAAAGATTAGCTGGTTGCGAATTTCAACACTTCAATTAAAACATACCTGTTATAAAGCCATCTAAGATAAAATACCTCAAAAACAACTGTGGGTAATAAATGCAGCGTGCGTTTGGGCAGAGATTTGCACTGCTAAGAAGATAGCCCTCAGACTGCCTTGAAGAAGGCTACGTCAATCTCTGCTCCTTGTCCAGGGGGATTTGGATGACAGGGTAAAGCCCAAAGGATGCCAATATTTATATTTGAGAAATTCAATTTTGTGACAGTGACATTAATCAAAAAGAAAGAACAAAATAAGCCATCATACTTCAATGGTTAAGTTTTTCTTTACTCCTCTGTTGCAACCGCCCTATTAAATTTAATGAAGTCCTCCCTAAGCTTTTCAAAGCACTGAGCTTTACAGAAAAAAAGAGGAGTATCAGCACTGCATAAGGAAGGATATTCCAAACAAAGCTAGTGGGAATTATGTCTACATATACATGTATACATATATATATATATATATATAAGGAAACATGGCATAGCCAAGCGCACGCACAGCAACCGTCGTAGAGAAAAGCCTGCATTGTTCTAATCAGATGGTGTTTCTGCTGCGGTCCATCTGGTAGAGCACTATATTTAGGTCCCTTGGGGTAATTCCACCACATGCTCTTTTTCTGTGATGCATTTTATTATTTTTTTTCTGTAATGTGTTTATTCCACGAGGCATTTGATAGCCCCTGTTTCTAGATCCATGAATGTCACCGTGTCCTTGATTCAATAAGGACCTCCATATATTATATCGCCATGATATGAAACCAGTCATTTTGCTGCAGTGCTCTAGTCATCCAGTATATTCCTCAGAAGACTGACATTATACACATGCTGCTGCTATATCTGACAGCTTCATGTTCCACATGGAAACTCAATAACAGACGGACTCACGGCAGTGTGATCCCAGTAATACTTTGCCCCAGGGACAAGTGGAGTCTTCCCTAAGAAATAATCTACACGGTGATTTCTTAGAGTTCAACAAATAGGCTATTTTTTTATCATTTCTTTTAATGATGATCTATGTTCATGAACTATTTGATCCACATATATCTTCTGTTTAATAAGGGAGACTTGCACTTTTCCTACAGCCATGAATGGAGAAAAAAAAGGCATCGTGACTAGAGCCTTCCATGATCTGAATTGCAGAAACAAGCAATGCAACTGAATTTGTGCAGGTTTCGTGTTCACTGAAAATATCTTGGAAACCAATGGAGTTAAACCAGGGTTGAACTCACCCAATGACATCTCCTAGATCAGCCAAATGTAAGGGTTATTACTTTCTGATAGCTGGTTCAGTTCACACCAGTCCCATGGGTACCTGGTACTATAAAGAATATTGCCCTATTAGTTCTGTTTCATTACACCTATCCTTCCACCCACATAAAGTAATACAGCAAAGTGATGTACAACCACAGGGGGTCATTAACAGCCCTCATTCATGCTGTCACGGTAGGACTGGATGCAAAAAGAAGGGTATGTAGGAGTATGTAGACTTGGTTCCGATACATGATGTACCACGTCTTTATCAAGCCTGCGTTCAGAAGCAGTCACTGACTTCTGATTTGTTTCTTGAAAACTTTTATAAAACATATTTCTGTAACTGAATTCAGTGAATAAAGGTATTGCAAGCATAAAGCAATTATAATAAGAGTGAATATAGCTGATGGAAATTAATATAAACAATAGCAGATTGAAGGAGAAAGTACCTAAAACTGTACAACCCATTATCAGTCATTACCAACAGATTAGAATTAGACTTTTTTAACATTCACTAGGCAACGGTGAAGGAGAAAAGATTTCTGTGACTTACACTTAACACAAATTGCAACATGAACTAGCAAATTCTGTGCCCAGTTGCATATGCAATTGCCCTGGACAGCTGTATTTTAGATGAAAACAGCTGATATGCTATTAGATGTCAACACATGCTTGTTGTGCATAAAACATTGTGTATATTATCAAGAAACAGCTTTTCATTCTCTTTAACAACAAAAAAAAGACTTTGAAAAGATTTATAAAACAGTGCAAGTCCTTTTTTTTGTCTCAAAATTTATAAGTTACAATAAAAGAATTTATCATATCTTTATAATGGATTATTTCAGGGGAAGTTAAAACACTGAGAAACACACTGCAGCAGGCTGCATTTGGCGAGCGAGACAGAAGACAGAGGTTGTTCTTACAGACATCCTTTGCCCAATGTACACTTTGAAAATAATAGAAGATACTGTGATCTCATCTTGGACCAGATAGTAATTCTACGGAAACACATTTGTGTGCTTTTACGCACAGGCATTTTTCCTAGGTTTCAAATAGACAGCTATCCAAATTGATGGAAGGTTTATGCGCCAAAAGATGGCTAGAATTTCCTATCATATTACATGCTAATTTACACCTTGATTTGCATCCCATTTATATCCGTAGAGCATCATAGGCATAACACAGGAGTGAGTGATCTTTACCGATCTGGCATCTCAAACATCATCTTGTGCACAAACATCAGACTGATGGATGTATTTATGCAAATTATACCTCACTATTTTTTTGAAGGGAAGAGGTGGAGGAGAGAAGCATTTCCAACAAACCACATTTAGGAAGAGAACCTTCCAAAAGCGAGTCAGGCCTTAGTGCTGCAGGACCGTCTTCCTCGCTGCCACAGCCTGGCCTCCAGGGGCTAAGTGACATTTCCAGGAAAGAGAATAAGAGCAGGGCAAGCATATGTGAGACTTCATGAACTCTAACTCCTTTTGGAGCCTGAAATGACTGATTTATTATCGCTGAGTTTATCAAGTAGAATATGGAAGTGGACACAAATGGTGGTACTGTGAAATACTGACTGTTCCTAGTTAGCATTAAAGGTAATAAAAGACCCAAAGGCAAATATTGTATTTTTCTGACCAAAAGATAA
Source organism: Crypturellus undulatus (assembly GCA_013389825.1). Taxonomy (NCBI): domain Eukaryota; kingdom Metazoa; phylum Chordata; class Aves; order Tinamiformes; family Tinamidae; genus Crypturellus; species Crypturellus undulatus. The sequence continues at coordinate 579,689 of VWPW01016753.1, forward strand.
TGAAGCTTGAGCTAATTAGAGTAGGAGCTAAAGCGTATTTACCTCAGATTTCCCTATGCCGGACTTCTGCTGTGGAGAGGAAAAAGCCTTCGCAGCACATCTAGCCATGCTGGACTTCATGGTCCTTCTAAAGGGCAGAACCTGCCTGAGCATTTCAAAGCATCACTCAGCTCTGGCATGCTAGAGCTCTAGGCTTCACCTCTAACCTCTACCTGGAGTCTCAGCAATATGTAGTAATATATAGGAAATAAATAGTTCAAATTATGCAAAGTACATGTTTTCCATATTCCCAGTTTAGAATAATACCTACCTCTTATGTAGCTCTTTGTTTTTTTTAAAAAAGTTCTTTAAAGGAATTGTTGGCATAGGCAAACATAGCATGGGGGACGTAACATCCTGCCGAAGGTTACTACGCATATTGGCAACAGCTTCAAATTGACTCCAGATTTACTCCTTCATGCAGTTCAGTGCTCTTGCCGTGAGGTTACGTTGTCCATTCTTTACTACACACCAGGCTTCAGCATAAACGTTGCATCGGTTCCTGCAAAGTCATTAACGTGCTTTTCTAATAAGGCCAGATTTTATGAGCTGCTCGGGGTTGCTACCTTTGGTTTTCCCGTTACCGCAGTGGGAGCACGTGGAGCTGCCCCGCGCAGCAGGCTGCTCGTACGGAGCAGAGCCAGCTCTGTGAACAGCGAGGCAGGGTTCTTGTAGCCCTCCAATGAACGCTTATCGCTGCACGCTAATTGGGTGAATGCCAGGAGGGAATTGGTAAGAACTACCCTGGTGGAGACTCTCTAAAACTAATTCATAGGAAAACTGCATCTGTGTCTCTCTAAAAATGGTTGCGATCAAAATTTATCGCTTGATTTTTCACTTTTCTCCATAGCAAATAATACGCTGGTGAGTGGCATCACAGCTCTAAAACTGAGATTTAAGGATTCAGAGCAGTCTAGTCCCTCTCCAGTACTCAGTCCCGCTGTACTTGTGGGCACGTTAAAGGGTGTGCGGTGCAGGTGTGTACCAGCCCCACTGTGACTGCTGTCCAAAGGCTGCCAATATTCATAGAATGCCTAAGGTTGGAAGGGACCTCTAGACGTCATCTAGTCCAACCCCCCCTGCACACGCAGGGCCACCTAGAGCACGTGGCACAGGGCTGCATCCAAGCGGGTCTTGAAGATCTCCAGAGAAGGAGACTCCACAACCTCCCTGGGCAGCCTGTTCCAGTGCTCTGTCACCCTCACCGTCAAGAAGTTCTTCCTTAAGTTCCCGTGGAATATTGCCCTCACTGCCACACTGTGTACTTTATCAGCACTAGAAAAGTGGTAGAAACTGTGACTTTTAAAGATACTGAATATTTAAAGGTTAAAAAATTATACTACAATAAACAGTCTTAATTACTACAGTGTGGAGGAACCCATAAAAGACCTGAAGAACCTGATAAGAACCTGGTGTTTGAGCTTCTCTTACCAAGCTCCTTCCCCTGTTATTGCACTGTTCCCCTATCCCTCCATGACTCTGCTGATGCTCAAAAATAACTCAAGGAAGTAAAAATATTTCTTGTTCCATTACACGGACGTGCAAAAGGAGAAGCTCTCTGAGAGCCATTGGTTGCTCTTCCTTGCCTGCTCCCTGATAGTGGCTGTCAGATAGCTCCAGAAAACAATGATCTTTCCTCTTATTCATACTAAAGTTTGTGCTGCACCAGGATTCATTGCCTTGAGGGTGCTCACAGAACCATTCAAGTCAAAATAGAACGGCAAATCTTTCAGCTCTTCTGGGTTCAGCAATTGGGGAACATAAATCCAGAGCCTTTGGTGCAGATCTCCCTCAGCCATCTGTTCTGCCTGAGCAGACTCAAATTTATGGAGACACCTAAAGTGCATGTTGTGAAAACAAGTATAAGAATGACCTCACCACTTCAGAAATGTTCACAAATCTGCCCCAGTTTTGAATTTTGCACTTTCTAAAGTTTCATGATAAGACAAAAAAAATTTGGCACCATGTCTGCTTTTCTGTTGATAGCTTTCTTGAGCTGGTTGTCTTCATTAAAATTGCCTCAAAATAAACTTAAGATGCTTCTCTCCTTGCCTTTTAGAGTACATAGGAGAAAACTTTATGTGATAGAGAACTCCCCAAACCCCACAGACACCAATACCTTTTAGCGAGCTTAGTGGAAATAAACCCAAGTAACAAGGACAACCAGCATTAAGAGCAGCACTGGACGATCACTCCTCAATGAGCACTGCATTCAGTAGACTTTTCTCAGTTTATAATTTCTGCCTCAATTTATGCCTAGATAATTTTTTTGCCTCCAAATTTTTGGTATTTGTCCTTTCCTACAATCCATGAGGATCAACTTGCTGCCTCATGGTAGTTCTTCCAGCAGGCCTGTATGGAAGTTTGGATGCAAAGTGGGGTCATATGAGTTCCCTTTTGCAAATAATATCCTTTTATACAGCTAATGTGCTAAGTGTTATTTTTTTGAAATAAGAATGTCTTGGCTAAAGCTGTATTCCAAAGCCAGACACTTCTGATCCTTCATATCCTTCATATAATGCATCTTCTATGCACTGCCCTTTTCTGCGTTTGGTCATAAAAGCTCAAAGCCAAGCAATAAAGAGAAAGAAAGTTTTTTTGGCATGTCTATTTAAAAGACTAGGAGAAAAAGAACAAAAAAACCCCCCAAACTTTAGCTGCTCCCCACAGAACCCGTTGCATTCCACTTNACCCCCAAACTTTAGCTGCTCCTCACAGCTGTCCCCACAGAACCCGTTGCATTCCACTTGCATTGCTTCTTGTGAAAGGTAAGAGCAGGTAGCTCCTAGACCAGTAAAAAATGAAGAAATGTTTCTGCGTCCACTTTGCTCACAGTGTAAAGCCAGGAGAATTGCAGGCGTGTCAAAAGCAGGGTGCAAACTCCAGCTGCATCCCAGGCTTGGGTGCCAGGAGGGCCAGGTTCACGAGTCCAGTGCTCGAGTTCCCTCCAGCACAGGGGACCACAGGGCAGCTCCTGTCTGTTGTGGTCACGGCGGAGAGCGACACAGGCAGGACTTCTGCTGGGGTCACTCCTGAAGCTGCCTCTGATCTCTCGATCCTACAGCGCCATTTAAGTGACTTCCAGAGCTTCCAAAACTACTTCATTTTCCAAGGGAAAAGGGATCAAGATATCTATGCCGCTCTGATTCATTTCACTGAAAAAAGCAATAACAGTTAGAAACTGTTAGAAAAAAAAAAAACACAAACATTTTGTGTAATTAATTAATTAGCAAGCAGAAATGTCCCATGATCCATGTATTTTTGGCTTCCAGGAATCCTGTTAAAAAGACTTGTTTTATTGTTTAATTTTTCATTTATATGCCAAATTGAACGTCTTCTAGACTTTCTACTGGAAATTGTTGTTTTTCTTCTGCATACCTTCTTTGAAAGGAACTTGGGAAAAAAACAGGATATTTTAGGGGGGAAAAACAAGTATGCTTTTATGATTGTGGTGTACTGAAGGAGCATAATGTGCTTTTAAAAAAGTTCAGCAAAAAAAATAAAAGGCAATCTACACAGAATAATGCAGCTTGACAGCAACACTAACAACAGTAGGCACACTTTAATATAAAGACATTTTCTCCATGCAACAATGTTACCAGAAGTGCACTGGAACTGTTATCTATTTTCCAAAGCATATGAGCACCTGTGATTGCTAGCTGAGTCCATTTTTGTTTTAATAATTACAGCAGCAATTTCAAAATTTTCACTACACTTTTACCCAAAGTAAAGTAAATCTTGTAGGGAGTATCTGGGAATGTGAACTTGCAACCATCATGCTTTAGCCACTGAATGTCCCCCTTCCATCTTTCTGGCAAGGTACTCTTACAATCCCATTAAAAGCAAAAAACTAATGAAAAAAAGGAGTCGTGATGACAAGTTAAGTAGTGAAAGACAAATGGTCTTCTTCATGCTTCTGACAAGCTGTGATCGTGGCACTGTATTTGCTATGAATGACACTCGACTGCCTGCAGAAGTGCTTGGCTGGTTGCAAGTAGCCTCATTGCAAACCCACATAAACGAAGAGACTCTTATTTGTTTGGACAAGCCTTGAAGTTTGATTCAAAATTCCTCATACTTCTGTGGGCCTCTAAACCTACCATGACTTTTTTAGCCAGTAGCTGTGACAAGATCCTTGTAGTGTCAGATCCAGAAGCAAAGAACAAGTTTTAAAATATTAAAAAGTACTATAGGTTCTAAAATTTTAGCAAGCTTGCCAGAAGTCATCTGTTTGGTCTGGAATAAATGGATGTATGGATGAAAATGCTATCCAGAATTATGAGTGCAATTCTAAAATGAGATACAAGTTTGGAAGGGATTTTTGTCTACCACTGGGTTATAACAACAGCCAACAACACAGGATTTGAGTGCTTCCCATATTAAATATGCAAGAACAGCTCAGTGGGTTTCCTTGGATCTCTGAACTCTAAGCCATAGGCATAGTTTTAGATGAGAAGGTGAGGAAAGAATCTGCTGTGATTTCTGGCAGCGAAACACATTTCAGCAACATGCAGTGATTGCGGTGAAAGAATTTGTGCCTTTTTTTGCTTGTTTTTTTCTTCTTAAAGGAATATATCTATCTTTGTGTTTCAAGACTTAACCAAAGCTATAGCTAATAGAAAAAGGAAAGCATTTCTTTGAAGACAGATTATTTCATAGCTGAATTCCCTAATTTTTATCTGTGATTCTTAAGAAGTCTTTAAAGACATCTACAGAGCTGAGTTTGTGCTGTGACATGTTCCCTCCATGTGTGTGCCCATCCTCTAAAAGACTTAAAAGCTTTTGTATAATTAGACAGAATTGCAATGCTAGAAGTTTTGCTTGGACTAATGAGAATGACCAATGGCCAAATACGAGAAAAAGCTTCAGAGCAGGTTCACTGCTTATTAGACATCAGAGAATCACAGAAAAGTGTGATGTTAAATCTGCTGTCTCACAGGGAAGTGTCCTACAGGGCTTGTCTTCTGCTAGATCCCAGAGAATTCAAGCATAAAACATGAATGCAGAGAAACCAGAACTTACTTGAATCTCCTACTCAGGGAGCAGATTATTTTATTTCTTTCTTCTATGAGTCACACTTCTAGAGTGACTTCTGCCAGGCAGACCCAGATGAATCAACAGAGTTGGCTCTGCTTTTCTCAGCAGTGCGTGCAAAACTGATGCCTCTACACCCTTCCTTTCCCCATACCCTGATTTTAGCTAATATATCCCAGGGTCCTAGCCTAGATGATGGTAGAATCAGGAACATGAACGGAGCCACCAGCACACGTACCCCAAAGTCCAGCCGATATCTAGCAACTAGATCATTTACCAGCTACTCGCAGCTTATTTCGGTTACTGAGGAATCACCAGACAAACTGCTACTGCCTATTATATTATCTCTTCTCCAGAAAAGCAAAGGCTCCTTATCTCCAAAGCTATCCAATATCTTTCCATGATTTGGCCTTCAGCCTAAAGTAATATTATCAAAAATATTGTCTTGTACCTAATGTAGAAATTAAAAGAAAATCCAGTCCTTTATTCTTTTGTAAAATGTCATGAACTTTTCATTGTAATTTACTAAAGTACCCCAGAGCAACATATGAGAATTCCAATTAAACTAATGCATACATCAAAACAGCTTAATTCCCCTCAAACTGTACAATCATGTGTATCTACATATCTATATAGTGCATATATATATTCACACAAAGACATAGACATACACTAGTATGTAAGTCAGTATCTAAAAATTACATCGTATATTTATGCACCACAGTATACTACAAATAGCAATAACTACTTTTTTCACTGTGGAATACAACTAAGTCTTGAAGCTCCAGGTCTGGAAAGCTAATGTTCTAAACCCAAAGCTGTTTTTTCTGCTGTTTCCTGAATTGTAGCTATCTGAAAATTACCTACTGTAACCTGCCCCTCAGCGTGATAGCTTAGATTGCAGCAGAGGACAATTGGAGGACATCCCGGAAAAAAATCTTTGGTTATGCTGGCTGCTAAAACAAATGGAAACACTGAATTACAGCACACAGTAGTAAAAGGGAACATTTTACTAGCACGGCCTTGTCTAACAAAATTTGAATGTCAAATCTTTAGCCACAAGGACACCCAGACATAAAGGAATGAAACACGTTTTGCATGCCAAGCAGCAAAATAGAAATGCTATATTCTTATCTTCTCCTTAAATTAAATAACATCCCCAAATTTCAGGGAAGCAAGTACAAAGCAAAACGGCCTAGCACATGGGTAAATTTTGCACAAACCCAGTCCAATAAATATGTAAATATTTAGGCTCATGGTTTATATCTCACAGTTGAAATTGCATGAAATATGGCTTGGAAATCTTAGGAAAATTGAATAAAAATTCAAAACTATTTAGAATTTTATTCTATGTTAAACTCAATGTACTAGTGTATTAATCACCACAGAAGCCTTTAAGACTGAACAGTCTTCCGCACAGAGCCAAGACACTGCTTTATCATTTCAATGGCATTAGAGCTGAGGAAAATTTGTTTCTTTCATTCTGCCAGCTCCCATTTTTACCTTGCCACAAATATACCTAAGTTAAATTGTATATACAGAGCTTATTAGGATCACTGTCTAGCTATTATCACTTGCTATCACAATAGTGCTTTTGTGAAAACGTGTTTGACAACATGCAAAGGACACAGGGCTCAACTTCCACGGAAATTAGAGAGCGCCAAGTCCTCCATACCTGTGAATGTCTCAGGCCTAATGAATCAGATTTGCCCCACGTTCTTCCACAAACAGTTACCTAATTCTGCAAAGCCTCAGAGGACTGTCTCCAGCAGGCTGAAGGAGGTGATCCTGCCCCTCTACTCAGTTCTGGTGAGGCCACATCAGGAGAACTGGGTCCAGTTCTGGGCCCCCCAGTAGAAGAAGGATGTGAAGCTGCTGGAGAGAGTCCAGTGCAGGGCGACTAGGATGATCAGGGGCCTGGAACATCTGCCCTATGAGGAGAGGCTGAGGGAGATGGATCTGTTCAGCCTGGAGAAGAGAAGGCTGAGAGGGGATCTAATCAGTGTGTACAAGTACCTCAAGGGAGGCAGTGAGGAGGATGAGGCTGGCCTCTTTTCAGTGGTGGCCACTGACAGAACTAGAGGAAACAGCCACGAACTTAAACATCGAAAGTTCCACAAGAACTTAAGGAAAAATTTCCTGACAGTGAGGGTGCCAGAGCACTGGAACAGGCTGCCCAGAGAGGTTGTGGAGTCTCCTTCTCTGGAGATCTTCAAAACCTGCTTGGATGCAGCCCTGTGCCACGTGCTCTAGGTGGCCCTGCGTGTGCAGGGGGTTGGACTAGATGACCTCTAGAGGTCCCTTTCAACCTTAGGCATTCTATGATTATAAGCTTCATCACGTTGATTACCTTGCATTGAGTAGGCTAGCTTTACTAGGTCCAAGCAAAAGTACACTACGAAATATAACATTTTTTATTTCTTGCCCTCTACCCTATGTGTGTCAATACTTACTGCAACATGACTGAGCAGTTGTGCAGTTTCCTTCATGTACTCTCACTAATACTCCATGGCTTTCAAATTCTACAGAGTCTACAGTTCCTCCACATCAGCATCTTGAGAGAACAAATGGCTAGACAGGATGTAAGGCCTGGAGAAACAAAAAGGAGACAGAGAATCTCCTTTGCTCAACTACTGTTGGAACTTCAGTGACTGTAAAACCTTTGTCTTACAGAAGGGAAACAGTCATGTGGATTAGGGTTATTAGTTGTGCCTCCACTTCATATGCTCTGGCAGTCCAGAATGGAAAGGCCTGGCTTAGCATATAGCTTAACTACTGTCTCTTCATACTTTTCCACATCTGCATTTACAATATGAAAAGCAAACATACAAACAACAAAAAATAACCATAGCTTTGTCTGATTTGTCTAAGGCAAAATTTGGGATGGGGGGAGGGCAATTTATAGATAATTTATATAAATGTCTGTGTTCTAATGATTCATATTCTAATGAGACAAAACAGCCTTTTCCTGAGCTAAATTATCACTCGAGCTCTACAGAATTTTGGCTATAATGCATCCTGCACAATTAGGCAGAAATGTGTAAGTGGCTTCTGACAAAATTCAACCTTGATGAGCTGGAATTCTATCCTATAAAATATATTCTATAAAATAGCAGCGAAATCTGGGGATTACACTGGTTGACCAGAATCAAAACTTGGAGGACTGTGTTGCAGACTTATTTTGATCAGTGATGAAACAATTATAAAATGCCACAGAGCGTAGACACGTCAAAATGCTTTTTGACTAATGGATGACAGCTAGCCACAAGGGAAGCCTGTTGGCACAGCACACTTCGGGCAGAGAAGAGCAAACACTATCCATGTTTCAGCAGAGCTTTCTTAGCCCAAGAGCGCAGTAGGACACGCTGCATCTCAGTAGGAATGGGCTTAAGGCCTGAAATGAAAGAACTACAGGACTACATTTAATTATACAAGCAGACATCTGGAGAACTACAACTTAGGCCAAAAGAAAAAAAAAAAACTACCTCCAACAACAAAAAATGACTTTATTACATTTTTCTAGTGAATTCTCAGATGTTTCATCATCTGAGAATGAGTTTTCACAAACTTCCAGGGCACCCTCAATCATGTCACCAAACAGATCGGAACTTGTCCTAACCTCACCCTGGTGCCCTAACATGCATCGTGGTAGGCCAAAGCTCTGACCACAGTGAATTCTAGAGTCTTGGTTTTACTGAAAATAGTAAAATAATGCGTATCTGCCAAATAACTCTGTAATCACCACCCACTAAATACACCTCTCACATCCAAAAGTTCTGGGAACAACTACAGGCATTTTAAGAACTTAATTCCTAATGAGGTGAGTTAGGCATCTACCCAGTCAGTTAAGTCATAGTCTACACGATCATGTTTTTTGGATTAAACTCGATTCTGTCAAAGGTGCCTCTTAGATCTGGCTTAGCCTCCTAGCCCATCTTTCAGGAAATAAAATACAATGTCATAGCTCTGGATTGGTCACAGTCTTGAAATGGAACTTATTTCTAATCAGCTAGCATTTTTATTTACAAGACTGAGGTGACTCTATATGATAAAAAATGAATTTTTAAAAGCATCTAATTAATAACATTGAGTTAAATTTAATAATTGAATTAATTAGCATATTATTTACCATGGCTGATTACAAACTTAATTATTTTCTACACTTCACATTGGTGTTTCAGTTGTTTATGAGGCACAGGTAGGCTAATTTGACAACCTCTGCTGTTTCCTTTCACTCACCGTAATTAACCTCTTAACATTTGTAGCTCTTTCCTCTTATGGGGTTAATGCTCATCTGAAGTGTCCAACACACATTACTTCCCCAAATTGCTGTGTTGCTGCAGCTCGGTTAAAGGCCAGGTTTTTATTATCTACCTTTAGTTTAGCATTTCTGATCACTGCTTCTACTTCCAAAGATGCCAAACTTCTTTTGTTTCAAGACAGCAAAGAAAAACTCCTTCACCTGGAAGGAGAAGAAAAGAGACAATACAAGGACCGCTTTGATAGATATTAGCAAAGGCGGGGAAAAAATTGGGCTTCAAAAATTGTTTAGGGAAATCAGGCTCAACAAAACTTCTGAAATCCTTAACCCTTGATGCTTCTTGAGGAGCAGCTATTATGTTATTTCAATTCTATCCTGAAATCTCTGCTATTAAAAAGGGATAATTCATCAGATTAAGTATCTTTCTTTTTTTTTTTTCCTCCTCAAAATAAGTCCCAACTCAAAGTTCATTTAAACTAATGGCAGACTTCTTAAAGTTTTCAATAACCTTCGGATCAAGTTCACACACGTCCAGGAGAATTTAAAATCTGAAATGAATTATTTCTCTTTGCTGTAGGGTTAGGTTACATGAGGATGATAGCTGATTACTAGAACAGTCTAGGAGCAAAATATGAAGCGTTAGCTGAACTCTACGATGAGTTCTTTATTGCTTCTTTTAATGTGAAGAAAAATGGATTTCTCTGTAAAATTTAATCTGGTTAGATTTTACAAACAGTATTGGTGATAAAACTTTCTAGTGGCCTTGAATGCCTTAATCATTTCCTAAGGAGTGTTGGAATATTTATGTGAAATAAAATAATCTAGCAATAAAAGAAACTAGCCCCCCATTCCCTTCGGAATCCCTCCCGCCTCCGACACGGCTCTTGCCAAGCTCTCCCCACACTGGTGCAGTCAGGAGGGAGCAGAAGGGCCTGTGGAGTTGGCAGCAGCTCAGGGGCTCTGCTGCTCCATGGGTTGAGAGGGGACTCGCAGAGGTACCGCTGACATTAATATGAAACAAAACAGCATTTAAGCATTTTATGTATAATCCACTGTTTTAGTTTCTGTTACTGGATCTGAAAGTGGGGCTGATGTCAGCATTCTGCACAAGTAGCAGGTAGCTGAGATGCCACCCACAAAACAACATTCACAAGTGACATCCCTCATTCATGGACCACACACTGTATTGAAACAACAGCTATGCTTCTGCCAGGACAATCAGTGACTCTGTAAGGAAACCTCCACAGACACACACACACCTGGGGCTTCAGTCCTGCTCCAGTTCCATGGGCATTGAGGATAAAATCCTCATAAACTTAATTAGTGCAGACCTTTACAGGATGAAACATCCAATCCTGAAAACAAACAAGAAAACAGATTTAATTAATAAGAAAAGGAGAATTTCATCTGTGAAGCATATACACTCAGAAACTAAAATTAAGAACTTAACAGAGCCTAAAAAATGATTGTTTCTTGACTAAAGCTCTCCCTTACTCCCACAACTTTCCCCTCCACTGTGCACAAACTAGTCATTGGATTAACCTGTTACTTCCAGTGAATATCCCGGGCTGTAGATGTGCTGTAGATTTTAAGGGATTCATGAATTCAATACTATGAGGCACTACTATGATCACCTTTTGACTTCCTACTTAACATGCACAGAGATCATTTAATTTTACCTTCATTTTACATATTGCACAGTAAAGAAAATTGTTCTTCTCTACTATGTAAAGATGAACCCAGGAGACCTCAAAACTAAAAGCAAGGTTCTCAAACTGAGATTTTTACACCAAGACATGTGAAGGTTCTACATTTTTCAATGTGGTGTGAGAGTGGGAACAGATCAAATTTTAAAATTGAGATGAAAATCTGTTGATCTAGGCATAGTTTTGCAATCAAAAACAACCTTTATTTATATAAAATGTGGTAAAGGAAACACACACAAAAGAGATCAGAATCTCAAAATCAGAATTTAATCCCACAGCAAGATACACTGCAGGTGTGTTTCACATTATGATTCTTGGAAACTATTTTAGAAAAATATGGCTAGTTAATGGATTTACTTTGCATTATTGGTAACTGCTGTGAAGTTGCTCCAGGACTGCTTTTCCTTCTCATTCTTATTTCTCTTCCTCAAAGAGAAGTTGTCCAAAGAAAACCAAGAGTTCCCCCACACTCTTCATCCCATAATGATCTGCTCTCCATCCTTTCATATATCACTAGCAGCTCAGCTTGGAATCACGCATCTAGAGACCTAAAGACCAGGTTGACTGGCTGCATTCACCAAACAAGACATTTTTGTGGCTTTTCCTTTTTGCACTCACACATCCAGGTAGGGAGCCAAGAGAGTTTCAGGCACAAAATCTTTCTTCTCTGGGAACAGAAAGTGTGAGGATGATCTTTCCTTTTCATTTGACCTTTCAGAAGACATGACTAAATTTTTATCCTCCGGGATTGTAATTGATTTTCCCCAAAGGGCCACTCAACAGAAAAGAAACTGGTTTTGTACCTTGAAGCATATATTTTGTATTTTTTACATATCAATAGGTCTTTTAAAGAAAGAGAGACATTCTAAGGCGCATTTGGAATGTAAGCTGGTGAGGGAAGTTAAGAATAATAAGAAAAACTTTTTCAATTACATAAACAGCAGAAGGAAGACTAGGGGAAATGCGGGTCCCCTAGTGAACAGGATGGGCACCCTGGTTACGAACAATACAGAAAAAGCAGAGTTGCTGAATGCCTTCTTTGCTTCGGTGTTTACCAAGGGCAGCTCTGTAGAGTCCCAGGCCCTAGAGACGAGAGAAGAAGCCGTGAGAGAAGAAGACTTGCCCAGGGTAGAGGAAGATTGGGTAAGAGATCTCCTGAGGAACCTCGATACCAACAAATCCGTGGGCCCTGATGGGATGCACCCCAGAGTGCTGTGGGCGCTGGCAGCCGTCTTAGCCAAGCCACTCTCCATCATCTTTGAAAGATCCTGGAGAACGGGGGAGGTGCCGGAGGACTGGAAGAAGGTCAATGTCACGCCAGTCTTCAAAAAAGGCAAGAAGGAGGACCCAGGCAACTACAGGCCGGTCAGCCTCACCTCCGTATCTGGAAAAGTGATGGAACGGCTCATACTGGCTGTTGTCTCCAGGCACACGGAGGACAAGAAGGTGCTCAAGACTAGTCAGCATGGATTCACCAAGGGGAAATCATGCTTGACTAACCTGATAGCCTTCTATGATGGGATGACCAGCTGGATAGATGAAAGGAGAGCGGTGGATGTCATCTATCCCTATCCTTGGATGCAGCCCTGTGCCACGTGCTGTAGGTCGCCCTGCGTGTGCAGGGAGGTTGGACTAGATGACCTCTAGAAGTCCCTTCCAACCTTAGGCATTCTATGATTCTATGATTTTGCAGAATATCAATTAAAAAAAAAAAAAAAAAGTAAAAACTCAGGCAGACTGTCCGGTTCTTTATCAATACATCATTCCAGCAAAGTCTGCCAGTTGAATGGTGAACTTCCATGTATAACTAGAGTTAACTAGCAGCTAACTTTGAAAAGGAAGTTGCCCTTGAAAAGGAAGAACACACCTGGGTTAAATCACTGCACAGAAAACCATCAGTTTGGGTTAAGAAGGGGCTGGTTAGAGAACTCTAACCGTTCAGATCATCACAGTTTGCATCCTTAGCACGTTTTAGAACATCTAGGCTTGGACTTTGCATAAGATTTATGAACTTGGCCCAAAATGCCTTCTGTTAACATATTCACCAAGCTCTAGATTGAGTACTAGCGGACATGGACAAGTCAAAATATAGGTAAGTCAAAGGTGCTAAGGTAAGGAAGGCTTTTGTCCCAAATGTTTTGCTCAGAGTGGATAGCAAGCTCCAGATAAAGGTTTCATCTGTGACCAGTGTATTTAGAAAGACCTTCCCTTTGGAAGATTTTCTGAAATACTTCTGCATATTCTCACATCCCACTGACTTCATCTAAAGGTGAATCTGGTGTCTTGAAAGAAAGAGCAGACATCCTAGTTAAGAACAGCCACATATGTTCATAGTTCCCAAACCTAACTCATATTCTTAACTCTGAACGTTTGATATGTTTTAACATGTTTTTTAAATAAAAAACATACAGAAGAGGGAATCGGTTTATTTTCAAAACCAGTCCAATATAAGAATGAGTGGAACTAGATACAGGATTTAGTACTCCTGCAAAATAAATTAGTACTCTAGGCATCATAAAAATGACTTCATAGTTGCAAGTACAAAGGAATGGAGGTTAACCAGAAAATAATTATCTGCCTAGCACAGCAGAGATAATGTCTAGATTTAATATGAATCTTAATTGTACTACATATCTGTAATATATGTATAACTTCTTTAAATTCAAATTTTATTTCCTCAAATGTGATTATTCATAATACGGTAGCTTATTCTCAGGTAATCAAAGTAATATTTGACTAGAAGGCAGTTACTAGAAATATTTACTGTAAGAAATAGCTGAATACACAGATAAACAAGAGCCTTGGGATGAATGTGCATCCCATGTGGTGCCCTTTCCTTGACTCCAAGACTAGAGGGATCCCATGGAACCTTTGGCACAGGCCTAACTCAGAGCTTGTGAGCCGTTCCAGAGCAGTCACACTCAGGAGTTTTGGTAGAGTCGGTTGCTAATTCTCCTTTGAAGAGATACAGAGAGAGATACCCAATGAACTATTCACATTCATCTTACCATTTTCCAGAACAAACATAATTAGACCTGTGGCACATTATCCTCTTTTCTTTGGAGGGGGTACCCAAGTCCACTGGCTTCTGTGGAAGACAAGAACCAGACCTGCATTACAGGTGATGCTCGTAGCTTCTTGCAATCTCCTTATAGCCAGTATCACACACACAGCAGAGCTAAATCAGAGGGCAGAAGTGATGTCATGGTACAGATGGATTTGATAGATACAGATGAGAATGATTACAGTGGCAGGGACCACTGTTGTAAACAAAATCTAGCTTTTCTCCAGAAGATCTTACTGCAATATCAGCTTTACTACTCTCATTTACAGAAGCAAGAGCTCCATTACAGAGCAGAAGTGACCTGCTTGTGCCTATACAGAAATCTTGAAGCAAAGTCTCCTATGCAATAGGCTATACTGCTTTTTTTTATAACCCTGTGACACTGGTGGGCCTTTGGAGCCCAAGATAAAAATCTCAAAAGACTACTTATGGAACTGTATTAGTCTGAAGCAGGTTAAGTTTTAAAACCACACAGCAACTGAGATGAAAAATGCACTTTAAAACTTGCCTTCCCTTCCAAATGAAGGATAGGTATAATTTACTCTTCAAATGCACCTGGGAAAAGATTACTTTATTGGGTACATGGCTTACCTGCATTTCACTCGGAGGAGCCCCCAGGCATTATTGAGAGTTGGGGATGGCTCTGACGCAGCCATCACCAACCAGCAGTAGGGACAGCTGCACCAGGGCTCGTTCCCAAGCACACACACTCGTGCTGATTAAGCTAATTGGGGTTAACTTGTGCTTTTTACTCAGTAGACAAAACCTCTCTTGCCTTTGGGTTCAGCCTGGGGATATCATGACAGCAGCTCCTCCCAGCCCTCTGCAGTACCCTAGTGAAAGCTGGCAAGTAAAGGAAACAAATTGGAGGGAAGATGACAAAATGATTTCATTCAAGAGAGGTGCAAATAAACTTGAGCAAATATTAAAAATATTGGTTTGGAGAATACATGTTTAAGGGAGCCCTTTTCTCCAATAAACTTCAAACTATATCACTAACCCTAAGCTGCATTTCCACATGGCACAATAATTTTCAGAGCCATTTGAGAATTAACGTTCAGATTTTAGAGTGTTTAGAAATGTCAACCTTTCAACATAAGAGTTTCTCAACACTAACTATAAGAGAACTATGGTTAGATGTCCCTGATCTAAGAAAAATGTAAAGCATCATCTTCAAAAAGTGATACGAGGTTATCAGGGATGTCCATCAAACCTTTCTAGTCTGATGAGAACAACTGTACTGTCTGGGCACTTTTTAGGCGCTCACATAAAAGAGTCTGACGTTAACAATTTATTCAACGGACAAAAAGTGCTTTTCTAACCCTGTCTTCACAGATGTCAGCTAAATGATTTTCACTATGCACACTCACCAAGACAGAACAGGATGTGATATTTGGCCAGAAAAATGACAAGCTGCTGTAAGTGTATGACAAAGAGACTGTCAGTAAGGAGTGCAGAAGAAAAGAGAAATCATCAGTAACAATTCTATATTGAGGAACTTCACACTTCAGAATATGAATGAACTGAGGTTGTTTTGTTAATAATTCCCTATCTCTGCACTAACTTTGGTGAGTACAATCATGCGAAGTTATACCGCTGCTCAGAGGGAAACTTAACCAAACTGCATATCTGACAGGGGAGAAAAAGCACATTTGCTAAAATGCAATGTCTAAAAAGAGGACCACATGCTCTGGTGGTTCAAATCAGTATAGCCAGAACATGAGTGCAGCTGCACTGATTTATTCCAGTTAAGCATCAGTCTAGCATATCATCTAAAACACCAAATTAATTCTTTGCAGAGATGAAACATATAATCCAGAATTAGTACTGAGAAACTATCTTCAGTTTTTAAAGGAACACCTTTCCACTATTCCACTTGTTCTTTCTTTTGTCCAAGAACTTCCGAGTTAAAACATTGTGTCTTAAGCCAGCAGCATTTCAATAAGACTGATGAGCTGTTTTCCACATCTAAAAGCAGGGATCCCAAAGTACAAGCACATGATACTACAGTCCTTGAAAAATAAAGGCATAGGATGAAGGCAGAGGCCTCCAGCATTTAAATGCAAATAGTCAATTACTAGAGGAATGTAACCCTGATATCGGGCTAGGGCTGATTTTAGGGCATAACAAACAGAAACACAAACTCGTAGCCAGCATACAAAATGTACCTGTTATATGATGAAACTACAAAGGCAATAAGGTGCCAGTGTGAGTCGCCAGCCCTACGGAACAAGAGCCCAGGATGAAAGCAGCTCTCTAGCGCTGGCCCCACAGGTTGAGGAAAGCACTGCTGCTTTCCTGCACCACGTCCTTCCTCAAAGCGCTGCTGTCACCTCGCCAGGCACCACTGTTTGCTGCTTCAACTCAGCGACCACGTGTGATGTATTCTGTTTTACTGGGTAGCTTGTTAAAGCAACGTAGAGGTGAAGAATATAATGCGTACACGTTCACATGATGTGTTTCCTACTCCACGCTTGCCACATGACAAGGTGATTAACACCAGCACAGCAAACCTCATAAATATTTAATATTTATCCTTACAAATTAATCATTGAAGAGGCAGTAACAGGTGTAAGAATGTTGCAATATTTTGACTTTCTTAACTTTTTTTTTGTAAAATCCTATGTTGGATAAAAGATGCTTAGGACATGCTGTAAAAAAGCGAACGATAAGAAAAATCAGGGAAAATTTAAAGGAATTGGTAGCAAACAAATCTGTAAGATTTTCCTGACTCAGAGGGCAGGAATTTGGCCTGATCTGTAAAGTGCCATATGTTTTATGCAATTTCAATCAAGTTTAAAGTTCCCTTCTTCCACCCCGCCACAGGCTTGGATTTTGCCCTTACTTCGTTATTATCCTGCACGTTACTATGCGGGTGGGATCTTTACCTAATGGGGCAAGGTGAGAGCAGATTGCTGCACAGGAGAGCCCTGGACCACAGCGACACAGGCATTTTCCCATAGCCTAAGTGCACAGCTGCACCTTCAGAAGGATTCTGGCTTCTAACTAAATTGGCTTCAAAGGGATTTGTGTTTCCCAACACCTTTGTAGGCCCAGGCCTTTCTCTGGCGGTTGCAGTTATCTGCAGCAGCATCCCTTAGCTGGGATGGGGGACGTGCATGGATCTGTAGACTCCCCATGCATGGAATTGACCCAGCAAAATGTGACCTGTGGTTCCTCTGCCCTGATCTCAAAGACGAGCACAAACTAAAACCTGCTTTCGTGTGACACCTAAGCCACACATCACAGCCATTCAGTGCACAAGAGAACCTTGCACCCCTTCAGACTCACAACATTGTACCTGTGTCAGTGTATTATCATTCAGGAAAGCTGGTTCTGTATTACCAATGGAAATGGGACACAAACAGCCTTTTGATTAAAAGACCAACTTATTGACCACAGCATTACAAGCACAAATATCTCTAGGAGTCCTTTGGTGCAGGTTCTAGCCATTAACGTGTTGTGCAAAATAGCTGCACGTGCGGCACTTTGACTTTTGATTTTTTTTAAAAAAAAAAAAACAACAACAAAAATCATTCCTGCAGCAGATACTTTTCTCTTAGAAGCAACGTACAGAAAAAAATAAAGTATACTTTGGTATAAAAAATAGTAGGGAATATGGAGCTGTTCATATTACTTACTTGGCTTCACATTGCTTTATTCTCTTCCCTCCAAAGAGATATTCCTCTGCTATGGAGGATCTGATGGATTGTTCTGTGCTGCTGCACCCTGTGTAGCGGCGAATCCTTCAAAACTATTGACTAGCATCCGTCGGCAGCTGGGGAGCCATCCTTCCCATCAGAGAATCATGGCAAACACATCCCACTTGGGAAGACATGGCACAACTCCCCTGTAACATACAATGAAAGCACCAGCATCCCACAGAAAATATTACAGAGTGCCATGGTGTTCCTCATTCCGAAAGTCTGCTCTGACTCTGGCACCTACTCCACCTCAGCTCCCTGATGCAGCACTAGAGTCTCAAGAAGGCAACCAAAATGACCTTGTGGATAAGAATCTACACTACAAACTTTTCACTTAGCAAAACTCCACAGCGCTGCCGTTTGCCTTCCCACCTCAGTATTACTCTCTGGTTTCCCATTGCAACTGAGCTGGCACTGCAAGCTCTTGCCCAGAAGGCAGATTGATCTGCACAAAGTGAGCAGCACTGACCCAAGCGGAGCAGGGAGGGGAACTGCCCCCAGGTGTCAGTGCTCCCACCGGAGCGGGAAAACAGCAGGCAGGATTTTCTACCCGCTCTCATGACCCTCTCCTTACTCTATCTGGCTTATTTCTGCCATAAACGTACAATCCTCACCACTGTGCAGAACAAACAAATAAAATGCATTACATGTAGTGACTGTATTGATGTGCTGCAAACTAAGAGTTAAGTGTATTCACTCTAGCAAGCATATGAATGTGGTGTTCCATCACAAGCAGTCAGGATTCAAAGACACAAGTGGTGCATTTTTAGAGGATTAAGTCTATATACTTCAGGTGTGCTGTCACATGGGATTGAAGGTCAAGTACTTGCAGCCACCTGATCATTGAAATAATCCTCCAGAAGTGCCTTGACTGCAGAGACTTATTACTATTCTGAAACAGAAATAACTGAAGGGGAAAAAAAATAAAAAGGGAAAAAAATCCAGAGACCTAAACTTTTGGAGAATTATTTCTGTGGCTGTGACATCATCTGAAGCCAATCAGAAGAGCAACATGTTTCAGCTCTGCTGAGTATATCTGTGTTTCTTGATTTCAGGTATTATTGATAGCCCTAGCGCAGTAGGGTGGATTTATTTTAGCTGATTGTATGAAATTAACATTGTCTAAAAATTCAAGACACTGTAAAACCTGTGTGTCTTTGACAACATGATGAGACGTTTGAGGTTGCTGGAGTGGGATGAACCTGCTGCACAAGGAGACTGATGTATCTGGAAGCTGAAGATACCGCCACAGTCCAGCATTTTCATCCTTGAAGACACTGTGTAAAACAGAATTGACTCAAGTTAAGCTGAGAATGGGCAATTTTGTGTACATGAACGTGTATGTCTTGCTAGATCCCTAGCAGGACATGGTGATTTTAGTGAAATGCCTCCGGAGCTGGGGGTCTCTGCAGGACACCCACAACAGAGCTGCTGTGTGTGAACCCCAGCCATCCTCTAGCACCAAAGCACTTGGCAGAGGGACAAATCAGCTTCTAATCGTGTGTAGGCAGACCCAAATCTACTGCACAAGTATTGCTTAAATCAAAGACAACACATTTCTCACTGTCTGACAGAAAAATTCCTCCAGAATTGCTGCCAGAGCCCCATCATTTGCTATTACATTCCTGCATCACCACAAAAATAAAAAGCTTTCCAAAAATTGTAAAGGATGCGACATTCATCTGATAAAATTTTTATGGTTCTCATAAGGTAGTGTTTTTGTCAGAACACAAATCAAATAAAAGGAGCATTGAACTTAAAACAGAACATTCACTTGGTTTTCTGATTTCCCAAAAACAGCAATTGACAAGAAAAGTGCCTGCATCATTGTCTTAAAAACAGGATGATGAAAAAAGACCTGCTCCAAATACACTGACTTTCTGTGGGGTTTTGAGAAGGCCCAAACAGTGCAGAGAAATGATAACGGAGTTCCTGGATTTTTGTGCAATTTTCTTTTGTACAAGGTTATCCGAATTGCAAAATCATTGAGCATGCACACATCAGAACGAGCAGCATATGCTAAACCATGAACTCTGGAGGAAAAAAAAAAAACTGACTCCAGTTGAGCTAAACACAACAAACTCTAATTGTAAGTTTGAAGAAACTCTTCCAGCACAAGCAGGTTGGAGAGTATGACCATATCTACTTAAAATGTCATTTTAGAAGTTATGAAAAATGCAATTCAGATTGAATTACATTAACAAAGAATGCTGGACAGAAACTGAGGGCCAAGTTCAGTAACACGGGATTACTGAAATCCAACTGGAAGTCTCCTTCAGAGATTTGTCCACTATTATGCCAGTTAACAAACTAATTTTCAGAAATGCTGTATCTTGAATCTCTATACTCCAGGAACATTACACAGGCAACCCCCTCTACCACAACTGGAAACCACTTTTGGCCACCATCTTTTCTCACTACAACGCAAACACCTCCAACTCAAACAGGTATGACCTTTTTGAAAGGGTACCTGCATGTTGCCTCACTACTAACTATTGTAACCATAGTCCACCCACCATTCTAAAACCTAAAACCCTTTGTTTTTCTGGTCTCATAATTGCAGTCAGTTTCTGCTGCAGATTCTGACTTTCTCCTATTTGCTGGCTGAACTCATTCTGTCATGAAAGGTCAGGCAGCAAACTGCTCCAGAATGCCAATAGCTCCTTGAAGCATCCCACCTCCGCCTGAATTCCTAAACCATCAAGTGTTGATTCAGATGTCATTAACCTCCAGGTACTCAACTTGAGCCCACAGAGGGTGAAGCCTCTCTTTACAGGCCTTCTTCAATGATATGTACCTTCAATTCGAGTCCAAACAGGTCACACCAACTATTAGCAGCTATTCAGAGTAAGAGGATGAAACTGCTCTTCCTTAATCTACTATAGCAGTTCCATGATACATATTTAACAGTGACATTTCATGCATTCATGTTTCAGTGAGCTGGCTTGTTTGTTTAACACATAAAAATGCTTCACAACAGATCTATTTAATCTGTACTTTCTGTTTATCCACAGTAGTGCAAAGGAGCTCTATTACAAGTCAAAACAAAGCATAACTAATGCTATATGAGATGTTTTCATCCACGTATACATACACATGACACCACCTCCCTTGACCTGTTGGCAATGATCTTCCTAATGCAGCCAAGGATAGCATTGGCCGTCTTGGTCAGGAGAGTCACATTGTTAGTTCACGCTCAACCAGGACTCCCAGATTGTTCTCCACAGGGCTGCTTTTAGAGTCAGTCTCTAATTCTGCACAGTTATTTCTCCCTAGGTGCAGAACTCTGCCCTTTCCTCAAGTGAAGATCATGATGTTCCTCTCTACCCTTCTCTCCCCCATGGCAAGGTCCCTCTGAACGGCCAAAGAGCCCTCGGATGTATCAGTAAGCTTGCTGACAGCTTACTCTGCCCCTTCATCCAAGTTACTGGTGAATGACTTGTTCAGGATTGGACTTTACTCTCCACAGAAGGCCCTCAGCTCGGTTAAGCATGATTTCCCCTCGCCGAATCCAGGGGCCAGCTGGAAGAAGGTCCCATCTCCTTCCAATCAGGGGCAACCTGTAGAGCTGGTTAGCAGCAGCTACACCTTGCTGGAGTGTCCCACAAGTTGAGGCCTCCTGCTGCTTTCCTTACTGAGCTCAACCTAGCACCAAGTTAGCTTAGTCCCTCAGAGAGTCCCCAGAAAGCCCCTATCCTGCATTTCCCAATTTGCCATTTTTTGTTGACTGATTTCAGTAGAGATTTCTTAGGTTTTTGTTTTGAAATCTTCTTTTCCTTTAAAAAGAACAATGTTGTTTTTCTTATATACTTAGAATGGTGATAGTATTGCCTTTAACATTTCTCTGGAGCCAAATATTTTGTGATGGAATTGAGTTTTCGAGCTCATTTTGAATCCACTCCTTTTACCAGAATAGCCATAAAAAAGTATATCCTGTAGCAGAACTTTTTATAAACCCCATGTATTCTAAGATTTAATTTGAAAAAAAGAGACCTACCCCCAAAAATTCCCACTGACTATACCATGATAGAGTGAGGAAGTTGCATCCAAACTATTTTAAATCTTATGAGCTTCTCTAAATTTTCTCTAAAAATAACTTGCAGCTTAGGTCCTAGTAAGCTCTCTAAATTGCTTCTTGGTTTTCCAGTATGAATGAATAATAAAATGAAGCAGTTTTTTTATGTGCTTAATCGCTTACTGCATATTTGTTTTTAAACATTCACTTCACAAAAGGCTGAATAAGACCCAGTTTTGCAGATATAAACAAGCAGAAAAATGTCATGATGAAACACAGGAAAACTCAGTTGAAGAGGACTTCCTGTTTGCAAAGTGAGGAGCAGCTGAAAATGTAGTTTACAGTGAAACTGCACTCCCAGCACAACTTTCTATTTGATAGACAAATGACAGATCCCTCAAAGTACACTAGAGTAGTTTAATTGAAAGCAAACAAAGAAGTTAGATATAGTCTCTGAAGAAGAAAACAGAGACTGAACACTGAGGTAATCTCTAAATACTGCTTCAGATCACAATGCAGTGTGTGCTGCTTTTACCCAACAGCATTCAATCTAAACATTTTTGCTTATTTCCTGTTTTTTCTCCTGTAAGAATAGATAGAACAGAACATTAGCCTCCTTCTCTATTAGTATGCCATATGCATGCTGTGCTCCAGCTGTCACGTTAAAAATGCATAAGGCTAAATTAAAAACTGCTGCAAAGACTCTTGGTGATAATCAGATAATTCTCCATACAAAATATGAGTTAAAATGATAATATTTTCCACACATTTCATATCAGCAATATAGCTGAAGGATAGAAGAATACCACATTTTGATAATTATCCTTTATGGATATTTTGTGTTATGCTATAAATGAACTGTATTTCTCAAAAGTATTCAGAAGCTCAAGTACTGAGTCACAGCTTCAGCTGGTCCAAACACTATTGAATCCAGTAATTTTCACCAGCTCGAGTGTCATCCCATTATACTTGCAAGTATTTATGATCAAATGAGAACAACAGCTTTTTTGCTTGGAAAGAAAACAAACCCTTGAAAAATAGTTATCCGATCAGCCAATAAACGCAGTGAACTGAACTATGATGTTCAGCAGAAATCAGCCTAATTACCAAGTAGAAAGAGTGGAGTAAAACTCTCAAAAGCTTTTGGCAGGTCATGGTGCCCAGCAGGAGAATTGCTTGGGTCACAAAGGAGGGGAGAGCAAAAATTACAGATATGGCAAGTAGAAATGATTCTCTCCATGTGCTACACTTCTCCAGCAGTTTAGCTGGCAGGGACACAGCCCTGCTTGCCGTCCTCTCCATGGCAGGGGTGCAGAGAAGAAAGTCCACCACGGTTGTGAGATTCCATTTTCCACATGTCCCCTCAGGTTGTGTTCACCATGTGCATGGCTGACTTGCTTGCTGCATGCAGCTCTTCCAAAGACGTCCCCAGTGCTTCCAAAGAAGTCCTCAGTGTTTCCAAAGAAGGCCCAAGTGTTTCCGAAGAAGGCCCCAGTTTTTCCAAAGAAGGTTTCAGTCCTTACAAAGAAGGCCCCAGTGCTGTTTCCTGGTGTCACCTGGAGGGGTAGGGGTGATCTAGCAGCTTCCTATGCTTCCACATGAGGTTATTCTCTCCAGGTAGCACAACACTAGAAGTTACATCTGTCCTTCCAACTCAGTAACACAAGTTTTCCAGCTACTACCACGCTGCAAAAATAGGGAAGAAGGAGCCATCTGCAGACACAGAATGCTGTTTTATTACTGTTATTAGATCCCCAAAGTCCAACAGACAACTTGGGACAAGAGATCTTATAAAAAAACGTACTCTGTGAGGGATTTATGGAATCCTTCTGCAGATAAGGAGACTATAACATAATGCATCATCCCAGCCTTCCTCTGGCTTCTTTCTTACACAAAGGGGAAAACTATTCAAAGCTATTGAATCAGTAGAACAGATTTATTTTTTAAAATAAAAAAAAATATATTATGGTCTACCTGTACATTTGCCCAGAAACTAATAATTGTTAAGCCAGAAAATAACAAGCACATCTAGATAAGAATTGCAATTAAAAAAAAATCTTAGATCACTGTGTACTGAAGCACAATATTACTTTTCTTGAACTAGATAAAGCAAATTTCTAAATATATGATTATTCAATTTATTGCAAGAAGAGCTATGCATTGTGGATCAAACAGCTATCAAAAAAAGGATTATAATTAAAAGATTTCTGTCCTGTGGATAATCAAATATTACTATATCATTTAAAAATATATATATGAAATTATTTTTAAGGATAGGTTCATTATATATACCATAATAAAAGATTGTAAAATATCTATCCAGTCTACAAGTTATACTTCAAACTTAGGGATAAATTCCATATTGTTCTGAAAACCATACACATGTGACACAAATGAAAACCATATTTTTTTACAAAATATGAATGTGCTAAAAGCAATGCTGGAATATTAAATATTTTTGAGATGTGAATACACTGATAACTCAGAATCGCTCTAGATTACTCAAATTATTCACACTGGAAGACTCTCTGTAGAGACATACAACCAGGGCAGAAAGAAAATGGTGTCAGACATTCTGTGATGATTAAAAAGTACAGTTTCAACAGTGCAGGACCTATTATCTTCTATCGTCACAGCACACCTAACCCAGCAGCTCGCAATGCGAAAATGTACTCGAGCAGCACACTTATTCAGAGCAGAATGCTCTGAACACAGCAGTGCCCAGAAAATTGTATAAAACAGCTCTACTGCACATAGGATTGTTCTCTTTTATTGCTCTGCAGTCCTTGAGATGCCACGATAAATAAAATGAGCACCCTAGCAAATCTAATTTAAACCACAGGATACATTGACCCCTGTGACTGTCCAGGCGCCTCGATTATGGACTTAATTTATAGGCAGTGGAGCTTCTGCTGCACCGGTGCTTTTTCTGTGTTGAACCTGTGGACCAAGACTGGAATTTCAGACTCTCTTACTTAAATACATTGATTCAAGCCTGACAGTCTTGGCATATTCCAAAGTGCTAAGTTCCATGAGTCTTGGCTTGAACCTTCTCTGACTGTGCGCTATCTTCACATTGCCTGGGGTATTTGGAGGATGCTGCTAGTGCCCTGGGCTATGCATGGCATACGTGGATGCAGACGGCATCTGGGTACCTGTATGTCCAGTTTCCAGCCAAGACTCACGGAACTTACCACTTCCACTCTGGAAGTCACTAGGTCACTACTGAAAGCCCCACTGTCTATCCACCACCCCTGTCTATCACCTAAGAGAGTAAGCAGAGTGTATTAATGAAGCTGTAACAAAGTAGATCTACATTTTATATAAAACAGAAAGCATTAAATTTTGCCTTAAAAGCAATGGACAGGAGTCCACTGGATGGAGAATGAGTACAGTTGTGTTAGCCCAGGCAATTGATCTTGACAGACACTGCACCAACAGTCAGGCCTGAAAAATTAAAACCGGCCAGAGAGTGTTTTATTTCATCTAATGGCCAAACTAACCTTGCTAAGTGTTTGGAGAAATCATTATGTGTCTATCAAATAGGATGATGTAGCTTCGAAACTGCAAGAAAAATAAGTGTGCAGCATCCTTGGCATGATCAATGTTGTCAGCTTTTTTTCCAGGGAAAGGACCAATTCAGAGGAGTCTCCCGAGCACAGGAGCACAGCTGCTTTCTGGAATAGGCGTCAAGAGGGAATGGGAATGTGGCACAGATCCTACAAGCAAAGCTGTGCCTTTCACATCAGTGATTCTGGTGTGCCCATTTCTGGGACTCAGGAGACCCCATCATTTACTACCTTCCAGCATTATTTTTTAACATTTCCTTCCACTAGGAAAGGAAATTAATCTGCTACAATAATCTGATTCTCCCTCTCTTTTCACTGGGTGTGCTCCTGAGCTTCTTTCTGCAGTATGTCTTAGAATTAGCCTATTACTACATTTTTAAAAAAAGAGCGGTTTGGGTTTGTCTTTTTCATATTCCTACTCAATATCACATACAAAACGTACATACCAGCTCCTTGATGATAAGACATGGTACCTACAACATTACAAAAGCAAAGCAGTCCCCAGAAGCTCAAAGGGCCTTCCCTTACACAGGGTGAAGAGGAACCACCTCAGAATGATGTATTGGTAAAAAATCGATAAAATGAACAGTACAAAATTATTTGTACTGTTCAGGAGTTCCGTCTAGTTTCTGTACTCTTCTGAATTTACTCAATATGCTACATATAGATTCTTTCATTTCCCGTGCTACATTGAGGCATTCCTCTTTCTAGAAGCACACCAGAACCCTCTCCTATCTCCCATCATTTCCCCTGATGTTCTGAAACTCATTTAGTTCTTTGAAACCGCTTGTCATTTGCAGCCTTCAATTAACCGTATAAATAGTAGCAGAAACTATTTTATTTGTTTTGCTTGAAAAGCCAAATCATGGAATATAATGATGATGATTTATCTTTTTTAATTAAAAATAAGAAGCTTGGCTAATCACTGCCTCGCTGTAGTACTGCAGTATTGAAAAATGTAAGTAATTTCATTTCTCCCACTGTTTGTTCTACTGCTGTTAAACAGGTATTCTTTTCAGCCATCAGATCTCATATCTAAATTCCAGTTCCAATGGTATAATTAGGAGCCACAGACGTGCAGCTGAATTACTTCATCTCTTGGAAAAAATAACATGATTACCTTCTATGTATGTATGATTATTAAGCAAATAGTTGTATGGTGTAAGATTAGGAACCAGAAAATTAACGAAGATACCTCATTACACAGTACAGTTTCTCCAGATGCCGAATTCAAAGTCCATTTTTCTAGGTCTTGGAAAATGCTTCATATATTTTTTGAATAAGCAAGTTTAGTTATGTTACAAACACTTGAACTGACCATTCAGTTTTATTCACTTTTATAGTCAGTTTAATATCTTTCTTTCCCTTCTACTTTTAAAATTCCTGCTTTGTTTAATGAAAACTCACTTTGCTGATTTTTCATTTCACTTGGTTGCTTTACAGCACAGCACAGGACTGCAAGCTGATCAGCAGCCCTTCTGCTTGCTCGCACCTTCTAGAAATGTCACAGAAATAACATCCTTGGCTTAGAAACCTTGCGATTCTGATTCTAAAGAAGCAAATTTCCATTTAAATCTCAGCAAACAGAGACTTTAGCATTGGCAGAGATGCATATTTTGTTCCCAGAGAACTTTATCACATTTAAGGCAAAGCTCCCAATGATATTACCATGTTCAGGATTTGGCTGTAGATTGTTACGTTATTAATATTTTGAGCTTGGTTCTGTACCCTGGCCATCGTTACATCTATCTTTCACATTTGACAGCATTTCAGTACCTCCATGATTTAAGAAAGCCCTTTAAACTGTTGAGCCATGAAAAAGAACTGATGAGAAGCAAGAAACTGCCATAAAATTTTACTCACCTTCCTCTCCTTTTTTAGGATGTTCAAAAGAAAGGAAATAAGCACTCGTTTCACAAGGTGGAAAAATTGTTTTACTTCATCTGCCCAGCAGTGCTCTCCACATGCACTGTGCTAAATTTAAACATGACTTTAATGACTGGCAATAACAGCAGAATGTTAATACTGGCAAGTTTTCTTCTGAGTTTTGCTCTGTACCTTGAATAGTGAACCCTGATCCATGACTG
Source organism: Crypturellus undulatus (assembly GCA_013389825.1). NCBI lineage: Eukaryota > Metazoa > Chordata > Aves > Tinamiformes > Tinamidae > Crypturellus > Crypturellus undulatus. The sequence goes on from VWPW01016753.1 coordinate 607,168, forward strand.
GGGCTGCAGGAAATGATAATGTAAAGGTCCTTCACTTTTAGTCCAGTGCAGGAGCAACTGCATTATGCCACGTTGGAAGGAAAACAGAGAAGCAGAAATTAGCTCTCATTAAGACCATCTAAAGTAGAAGTTCTGAGGGGAACTCTGTGAAGAAACCTTTCTGCTCTTTCCTCCTTTCAGCAGAACTCAAAATTTCAACATTTCAATGGGAATTGCAGGTAATATTTCTAGGATTAAACAGTTAATAATTGTGCCTTGCCTCAGAGAATTTTACCTCCACAACCAGCTTTAGCTGATCTACCGGGGAACATGAAGCTCAGCCAGCTGGTATCGGGGCCAGTTCATCAACATTTGCGCTCTTGGTTTTATATATCTTCAGTAGTAATAATCTTCAATATTTATTTGAGACACACAGAGTGCAATTTCCACATAGCACCAACATTTATCAAGTTCGAATGTAAAAAGGCAGCAAAACAATCTTCCTTTTTATGACTAACACATTTTTCTTACAGCACCACCTGGTTATAAACTACTTCAAAAAATGGATAAACATCTTTGAAATATATAATGTGCTAGAAGAATTTTCTTTGGTAATTTTCTTAGAACACAAAGACTTAGTTCCTCCAGCATATATTTAAACTCTTCAAAGCTTCTATCTCTATTTTTTAAATGCAACTAAATCTACTGTCAAGCTATAAAAACACCCAGCTGGTTGTTTGTATGGGATATCAGAATAATCTGCAGGAGTAGTCAACCATTAATTTCTGGTGATCATTTACACCTCTAAGTTTCATAATGTTTCTTATGTTCCTCTCCTCCTTCTTGACCTGTTTTTCCTTCTTCCACCAAAAACAAGGCCCCAAAAATCAGTTAGATGATTGAAAATATTTCAAGATACCCCATTTTAAACTTGACATCCCAGATAATACGTTATCTAGAGATTTCCAAACTAATTCAAATATATTTAAGCAACTAAAAATGCCTAAATATTCACATCTTTTCAACAACAAAAATCACCCTATTAATTTATTTTGTAGCAACTATGCACAGGCATCATGAGTAAACAATTGTATTCAACAACAGGAAGTTATTACCACATTACATAGCTTATTACTTATTACACAGTATTTTCAAGAATTTCATTGGTATTGTTACATCATTTGTTTGTACAACTATTATATCCCCACTGAGTGTTACACAGTAGGTCTGGCCATTAATGTACACTTCTGTTATGAAAAAGTGGCATTCAAACGGAACTAGAGACAATTCATTATTTTCAAACAGATAGGCAAATACTGAAGACATGTAACACATTTATAAACCCTGAATTTGGGGAGAATAAGCCGGGGATGGGGGTGCATATTAACTTGCATAGAACTGCATTTACAAAAGGACATCCCTACAATACGAGTATTTTGACTGTATCAAAACAGAACAAGATTTTAATACCTATTCCCACACAAAACTACCAGCAAAACTTTGCTGAAGAAAGAATTGGTAGAATTTGGAATGATTGTTAAAAATTATCAAAACTATTTCATGGGCTTTTTTTTTGTGCTGATACTAGACAAACATGTCTGGCCATATCCACAAATTCTAGCAACATTAACTGAAATAGCAGCAAGCTTTAACTCCCCCCAAAAAGTATAACCCGCCTCCACTCAGACCACATCTCAGGAAACAGTATAAGAAAATACTCCCTGATACTTGGAAAGTCAACAAATCCAGACTATGATAACCAAATGAAAAAGCACTCAATCTGTGAAGACAGAAAGCTGCTTTGATAAAACTCACCCCAGCAACGTCAGTAGAATTTGGCTAAGTTAAATTCCTAGACAATCTGCCTGACATCGTTAGTCCACAATCTACAAAAAAATACACATGGATAAGGTGTGTAATGGGAAATAAAGGAAAGTCACTATACAGGCTGCAAAGAAACAAGCTAGAATATATCCTTACACATAGTACGCAATGGGAATGCTTATTACAGTGAGACATAAATACTTCCTGTATTTCCCCAAACCCTTCAGTTAGAGAGTATTTTACACTTATTAAATCCACAAAAAATCAACAAATGCTATATTCAATTATTTAAGGAAAGTAATTGCTTTACAGCAAAGAGAGAGTTCATAGGGAAAAAAATGCAACTACAAAAGACAAGAAGGATTCTGAAGCAGTTCCTTGACAATGGGATTATGAGGAACTCAAAGGCCTTCCAGTAATTGCAAATAAATATCTGGATTAGATGCAAGAAAATATAGCGTCAGAAGCTTCTTGTTAAATCATAGGGGCACAAAAATACCATTTTCTTAAAATAAGGAATTTAACTGTTCTGACTTAAATATAACGCAAAAAAAAAGGGAAGAGAATAAAATAGGGGTTGATGTGGAGGGGAAAGTTTTTCAGCTTTATTGAACTACAGCCTTGGTGTTCAGTAAGTCATATTTAAGTATGAGATTTGACTGTTCGCTGAGATAGAAGGGCAAATCACAATTCCCAGAATTATCTCCATCATAAAATATCACCAACCTACTTATTTGTAAATGTAATCTCTTCTTAATGTTTTGTACCTATATGATAGGTATTTATGCCTTCCTGTAGATAGATAATACTCTCAGCTGGTAGAAAGGGTCAAGTATTACTGAGAAGTTCCTCATAAACAGCTATAATTTTGGTAAATGGATTCACTGGATGTTATGGACAGCCCAATAATTGCTCCTTCTCTCTAGCTGCATGCCTAAAATTCACTTGTGGATTCTAAAAGTAACAAAGAGTAATACTGACAGAAGACAGAAATGGACATGATAATGAAGATAAATTAATATGTTAGCTAAAATAAGGATGTGGCTGTTACTGATATTCTACATTTTTTACTTCACATGCCTAGACAAATACCATTCTGAGACCTTCCTGATCATGCAGGACATTTATGTATAGACAAGAAGTCACAGGGCTTTCATGTTTTTATTTATGTTATTTCAGGGCTGACACCAGAATTTAGTTCCACTCATTTAGAAACTTATTTAAAAACAACCTATTTTCAAAAGATCAGAAAAAACTATAAAATAGTATTGAAAATAAGTGGGATGTGGGATTTTAACTGACCTTGAGAAAACCTTGGGTGTCTTAAACGCCAGTTTCCTTGGCCTACTCAATGCTAAACGTAAAATTGGGTTAAACCACCAAAGAATAGAAAGAGTGAGTAGACAGAAAATATTCCAAGATAGAGAAAGGTAACAAGAAAAGCTTAACCCTACAATTTCGAGAGATCTATTGGCAATTTATGAGTACAGTACTAAATTAAAAGAAGTCAGTAGATGAGGAATTGCTCCAGACAGGCTGGAATTTTAGATTGGATATAATGAAAACATAGCTAAGAGGAAAATCTTGCACTGAAAAAACATCCCAGCTTTTTAATGTCCTAAAAAAAGGACACTAAAATCAGCTCTCCTCTTAGATCCTTCTAGATCTTCTCCTCACCTGTAGTTCCAAAACACAACAATATTTGTTGTTAACATTCCTTGCTTTGCTAAGACTTCAGATTTACTGTTGTGGGTCCAAGCAGGCCTTTAAGTGAACTGTAACTGGCCCAGTCCCCTTCCTATTTGGAACAGCAAGAAAAAAGCATAAATAGTCATCTGGTTTGCACCTCTCTTACAAGGGAAAACAAGGAATTTCAACTGCCGAGAGATCTTTTCACTTGCTCATGTCATGCTATGACTTCAGCATATATAAGTTTTCTTTTATTTTGGTTAATGCTTATTGCTAATATATGTAATGTGATAGTCTGTTATAAATTCAGTTAAATGTTAATGTAAACATCTGCTCAGCTTCACTTGTATGCTGAGGTATCAGGACAAGAACCAAAATTGTACTCTGAACTGCTTTTACATCGAGCTCCCTTCCAAGGAGAAAGAGTCAAAGGAAACTGTTACATCGATACTGGATGGCTTAAGCTTCTTTCAATTATTGACGTTTTAAAGGAGATTTGTATCAAACAATAGTAATTGGTGAGATAATATTTTCAGCACATGTAAGCAGAGGCAGAGATGGCCAAACAAGCAAACTTAGGCTGTGAAGGATGGTGGGTTTGTTTCCTTGTGTTTTTTAAACAGGCAATAATGGATTTTTTAGAGGAAATGTGCTCCAACATATACCAAAGCAATTATCAACCTCTTCTGAATGTAATTTCAGGTCTTGTTTCAGCTGCAGCATCTGAAAATTAAACAGAACTTTAAAAAGGAGGAAGATGTTGACACATCGGCTGACCCTGTGACTGCAGAATCACTTCGACTAAAACACAGCCCTGCAGTCCCCGTGGACAACCAGCCTCCACCAGGCGAGCACACGTAGGACAGGGGCGCAGGGCTCCCCATCGCTCCAGGTGACTCTGCCCTCAAGATCCCTGTGGCCGCTCAGACACACTCTCCTTGACGTTCCTTAATGGCCACTTAAACCTATATTGTAAGGTTAAAAGATAGGAATTCAGCAAACTATAGGGATAACATGAATTGTTTTAGGAATACTTCAGCTGTTTTCTGTGTCTATTCATGCAACTGCATGGAGAAAACAAAACCAAAATATGCATAGTGTCACAAGTTCTTTCTTATTATTAGTGAATTGCAAACATTTTTAGCTATCAGGAGTTTGGGANCCCTGTGGCAGCTCAGGGGTAGCCCAGAACCTCCTGGGTATGACACACTCTCCTTGACGTTCCTTAATGGCCACTTAAACCTATATTGTAAGGTTAAAAGATAGGAATTCAGCAAACTATAGGGATAACATGAATTGTTTTAGGAATACTTCAGCTGTTTTCTGTGTCTGTTCATGCAACTGCATGGAGAAAACAAAACCAAAATATGCATAGTGTCACAAGTTCTTCCTTATTATTAGTGAATTGCAAACATTTTTAGCTATCAGGAGTTTGGGAGCTTTTTAACCCCTATTAGCTTATTGTCTCTTTCCCTTATGTACCATCAATCTTTACGAATTTCTTGTCCTAGAGATTTTTAGTATTTTCATTTAGAGCTAAAAATGCCATTTTTTTAAAACATTCCTCTTGAAATTATTCTCTTCGACAAACCTAGGCTACTGCTTTCTTTCATTCATTTAACACATTTTTGGAGCATGCTTAACATAACACAAGAAATTCTGTGATGTAAGATGTGATAACTAAGCCGAGTACATCACTAGACTTGCACTCAAGTGCATCAAATAGATTTAAAAATCTTACCTACATGATATTAAACTTATTTCACTAAAAAGACTTGAGAAAGCACACATTAAAAAAAAAAGTCTGAGAACAGTATGCGATAGGATATAGGGATAGAACCAGATAGGCATCAGTGTCACTCCACATTGACAACTATCAATGTCTGCTGGTGACAATCAACAGCAACCTCAGTATTGGAGCAAAAGATTGGGATACCAGATAAGATCAAGAGGAAGTGATATCTATCCATAGGCACCAACAGCTGCATATTTCATCCCCTGCAGATAAATATGCATATCCTCATTGAGGCCTCCCAGTACTGAGAATGGTCAAGGTTGATGGTCAGGGGCATGTGCCCAGGGCAAGGCTTGGTCCAAGAATGAAAATTTGACATGCCCAGTGATATCAATCTCTGCTAAATAGTTGTCCATAATTCTTATTATCCATGGTTAGCTAGGACTGTTGATACCCTATTGGTAGAGAAAGAACTGGAAAGGCCTCGATCCACCTCCAGATGGAGAGGTAACTATGCCTATCAAGAGAGATCAATAGCAGTGTCTTTATCATTCTCAATCTTTATCGGTTACAGACGTTGTTTGAGATTGAGCCCTCTCCATGTGGAGATATATTGAAGTTGGTGGGTGCCTCACTGATAGCAAATTCAGTCTGAATGGAAAAGTCTACTGAGGCTGAGAGGTGTTGATACCTATCCAGAGGGATCAATATCTCATTTTTTTTTGCCTATGGCAGTATGTATGGATATTGATCCTCATTAAGGTTACTCAATTTTGAGAAAAGATAACAATAGATGGTAGATTAACGACAGTGGATTGTAAATTAAGCATTTTACTAAACTGTAAATTATGTGCTTTATATTTTACTGGGTTTTAGCATGTGTAATACTACCCTAACGAGGCTAATCATCTTAGGTTTTAGGAAGCTAAAGAAGTGGAACATCAGCAGTCTCTAACAACAAAGTTATGGAGGTTCCTGAAGATGGCGGAATGTCTTGAGGACTTCACAATTAACTGGATTAAAGTTTACAATAATTAATAGGATTACTTTATCTCTGCAAATTAATAGGATTTTTCCTCATCAAACTCAAGTTTAAACATCATGAAATGGTTGTGTCCATGTATGCCTCTGAAGACTGGATAAACCATGACAGTTCCCAACTGCGTAACTGTGAGGTAGTTTCTCTGACTGCTCCAACCTGAATATATCTACCTGGCGTTTTATAGTCCCTCTGAATAAAAATATAACACCCAAGCATTCAAGTGTTGTCATCTTGGGCTCCATTTACACCCACTACACACTGATTTTTCCAACCACATCCATGTACTTTATTGAGGGGACTTCTGATGGGTGTGTAATACCGAGACATATGCGAGATTAGAGATTGTGATTATAATTTTTTTTTGCCCTTTAACCAATTTCCAATCCATTAAGTTGCTGTACTTTTTTCTTTGCTTTTTGAACCGTTTAACTTCGACATTAACCTTTCTGGCTGGCCACAATCTATTAAACACGTTTCTTTGCAATACACTTCCACAGGTTGCCAGACACATTTTTCTTAGAGACATGTAGGAGAGAAAACTAATAAGCCCTATATGGTATTTTCTCTGTCATTTCTAGCTTTTTAACCTCCTAGGAAGTTCTCATATGCAATCTGATAAAATAGTAAATTACCTTGGACAAAGTAAAATTCTTTAGCAATGGAAATAAGACCATATCAGAACATTTACACCATTTATTCACACATTAATCTATAGAGGCCAAGCAGACCGGCGTACACATCCTTGACACGCGGTAGTATTCCAGAAACTCCGTTTCCTTGGTGGAACCTTTGCCATCTCTCCCAGGGATGTCAGTCAGCAACCTCTGCCAGCAAGGACAGGGACAAAACCAAGTGGTCAATCACTTTATTCTACAAGGTCTTGCATTCTTCACTGGCTGCAAACTTGGCATTCAGAATTTTGGTAATTTTGAAATCCTGCCACTGGTGCTCTGATATAATTCTAGGAATGAGTTTGAAGCTTCTGTTTCCTCCAGATTTGGTACAAACAAAAAGTGAATTAGTTAACACTTAGAGAAGGCAATTTCTGCTTTTAAAGATAAAAAGTTATGCAAATGCTGAATTACAAGTAAATGTGTAGCTTTAATGTAATTTACCATAATGTATGTGATCCTGATTCACTTTTTTCCAGGTCAGAACTGCCTTTGCTATCAAATTCAAAAGTCAAGTTAGAATAATATTACTGCTAACACTAGGTATTTAATCAAGGTAATTACGAATATTAGCTAAGAGTCCAAAATACCAGAAATGTCAATCAGCTCTACAAAGATCAGAATGATGGAAGAAAATCTGCCTTCTTTTATACTTCTGACATTGTCAAAAGTAGTATTGATTTTTCCAACTCTTTCAAGACTTTTTTTGAGATATTCATAAGAACAAACTGCATATAGTAATTCATCCTTGATTTTGATAAGAACGTGTTTTATCTTTATCCTCATCCTTACATCTTTTTCATTGTTTTCTGCTGGCTGGATACCTTTTAATCATAGAGACCCAACTGTGATCATGAAGCAATTCCCATAGTTTTGCTGTCATTTGTTGTTGAAGTGTTTCCAAATTTCTTGTCCCTTCTTTTTTCTTCTTCCTCTGCTCTTCAGCAGAGATAAATTATCTGAATACTTAAGGTTAAACAAGGAGCACACTTTCAGAAATAATGTATAAAACAACAAAACCATCAAGGGTTGCACAGCCACTTCTTCAGGTAACAGGAAAGAGCAGAAATGATTTCCTAAAGGCTGTTTGGCCTCAGCAGTATCACCCGGCTGAGTTCTGCTGGCAGAGCTGACTGGCATTGGCCAAGACTTGATGGTCACTGGCTGTGACCTTAAGAGCAAAAAGAATGTGATCCAGTCATTCAAACTACATAAAAACAGCTGAAGTTTGTTTGGTGATTTCTTACCTGGCATAGTTAGGTTCCAAAGCTCATATTTATGCTGTACTTAAAATCCACAATGATTTACTATGAACATTTAGTGTGAAATTAATGAGAAAATGGGCAAAATTCCTCTCTAAAGCTCTCAACACAGCAAACTTCCTGGAATTTTTCTTTATTAAGCATCAATGAAGCATAAATCTCAACTTCCCCTGAGCTTTCCATGTTTTTCAGGTTGCTCCACAGTGTAATTTAAGACTTGAGTGAACAGTATGTGGAGAGGTTTCGAGGATGCTGAGCACTGCTCAGGTTAGCAAAGGCTGAGCAGGTGCCCAGATTTAGTTCACAGGTCGGGGTCTATGTGCCTTGCACCAGGCATTCTTTTCTTCATTACAGAATATCTGGACCAGGCACAACAACTCTTAGCTGGAAGAACACACTCCCCTGCAGAAAAAGATACAGGAAAATGGAAATGCTTTATCCACAGAGCAAAGGGACCACCATAAAAATTCAGAGAGAAAAAAGAAAACATCAGTTTGAGGGAGAAATAAGATAGAATTTTACAGTCGGCTCCTGTGATCCAGACAAGAGCCTCTTGGTGCCATCCAGCTGTTCACAGAGCTGTTTGCTTAGGAAGTTGCAAAATTATTGGAAGTAGCAATTAGTAACTCTGGCTGTTAGTGTCCTTCAGTCCCTGGACAGTTTGCACTGACTGTGTTGGATATAATCCGGTCCAGGACAGGAAGATCTCTGGGCAGAGACACTTAGGCTTGATGAGACTGGCTCACACCCAAGTTCAGCTGCTGAACATAGATAGGGGCAACTGGCTGGAGCATCTTGGCTCTCAATGTGAACCTAAAGTTGACCACAGATTTCGAAGACAATGCAAAAACCATCTACAAAGTAGACCTGGTGGTCAAGAATCAGAGCTGATAAGTGCGTTTGACCTCTATGAAACAAGGCTTCAGCTTAAGCAAGATGTCCCATGGCAGCCCTATCTATAATATATCTCTGTAAACACTGTCATCTTAAAATACAGTTATTGTTCCTCTCATGTGTGTCTGACTGAAAAAAAAAAAACTTGAAAATTTAGTTTTCCCATTTATTTGTAAATAGATCCAAAGCAAATTAGCACTACTTCATGCCTTTTGCCTACTGACAAATTGAATTGACTTGAGCAGAAACACATTAAATTGCAGCATAAGAATATAGGAAAAGAGTAAAACTGGCATGATAATTACTATACATATATCATCAACCCTATTATTAGTCTTTCACGTTACTCACAAAACTGAGTAACAGGGTCATTAGTGAAAATGTAACCCTATTTTTACTTTGAACAGTTATTTTACACTTGTTTGGACCACAAGCCTGACAATGTGACATGGAATTTGAACATTTTGTGGCTTAGAGTTTAGATGATTAAAGACTGGAAAGGTACTAAGCACAAATGAATTACAAGTAGTTATAAAATACAAATATTAGACCTTGCACTTAATTGCAAGTGTTGTATTTAATTAGACAGTGTTACACAACATCGTGACAGGACAGAGGACAATACTCCAACTCCTCAGTTCCAGCTATGATTTTGGATCCTGACATTCAACCTTTTTCTTTCCATGTGTGTACTGTCCTGTGCACTAACAGGCAGGTCAGATTTCCGATGGATGCCACCATGCCCAAGGAGGGACAATCACCACGATTCCTCCTCCTCCAGAACTCCCTACTAAAAAATCCCAGTGACCACCAAAATGTTTCTGACACAGATTCCCTATGTGACCAAAGCCGAGCTTCAAGCTCTAGGAATTCAGATGATGTGGTGAAAGTAAAAATTCAGTACAAAATAGCCAAGTTGTCTGGTGTTTGGGGTGTTAGACACATTGGAGTGATCCTTGGAATGCATTAGCAGAGAATGCAAGATTCAGAGCGTTACGGTGATGGATGGCTCACTCTGGGAAGGAAATCATAACACTTGGTGTGTTCAACAGCTGGAGATGCTGAGGAGCTGTCAAAATCACTTCCACTTAGTCCACAGTGCTACCACAGAGCTTCAGAAATGCAAGAAATTGCTGTTGTTGCATCCTTATGGGCCTTGAATTACTAGAATCCTCCCACTCTCCCAGCTAACTAAGGCTAAAACCACAATGGATTTAATTTCTATAACTTGTGCACTTATAAGACGTTGTTCAATCTTTTATTTTACAAGCTGATCTGTGATAGCTGCACCGTGGGTTGACAGTAATATGATTTTGAGCAGCGTGTTAATTGCTAGGAAATCCAGGTATGAATCAGATAATAAAACAACTCAACTGAGGTATTTTATTATTTTTTTTTCAAACTCGAAGACATACATTACAATGTAAAACAACCAGCCCAACATTGCTGCTTAGCATTTTTACTGCAATGTCAAGTTTTCTCTCTTTCTAGAATTGCTTTTTAGTCTTGGCATTCTATAATGTATATTTGTACACCCGAGTTTACAAGCGCAGAGCTGTAGCTTGAGGATTCATGGCATACGTATGTCCTGCACAGGATAGTGATACCAAGCAAGTCTGTAGATCTTAGAAAACTCATTCAAGGAGAGATCAAGGAGAGATCAAATGGGAGGACCCATTTGGTCATCCTCTTTTACCGAGTGAAAATTAGTTTCACTAGTGTAGTAGAAACTAGTTTTCAGCTACAAAAAAAAAAAATAATAATAATTTATGTTTAGTCTGGTCACAATGGTCCCAGTGCTCACCTGCACCAGGTACATTGCTTTTCTTTATCCTGACAATCACTTCAGTTACACCCCTCTAATGCTGGGGCACACTCCAAGGATCCGCTTCAAATTCACTTCTCATGAACTGTTGGACTTCCACTATATTTAAGATTGCGTCTATCATGAAATTCATTCATCAGTAATGACACGTTACCCATGTGGGCTTTAAATCAGTTTGCTCTGCCGCAGCCAGGAGTGTTGCTATGGCAGCCTTAATGTCAATGCAGACCACAAAAACTACCTAAATTCACAGATGTCGTGTCCGCTAACCTCCTTGTTGCCAAGGTTACACTGCTGTAAGCACCAGTTAATTTAGCAGCCTCTAATGTAGCTCTGTGCACTGTGCTTAGATTGCAAGACAAGTCCAAACCTGAGATAGTTGCAGGAAGAAATCCTGCCTACTATTCCCTAAATGAGATGGCAGTCTAGAACCAATATTGAAGTGGTACATTTCCCTTCAAAATTGTCAAATGTCCCTCCCAAGGCTTACATTTACACCATATTAGAGTGCAATAGAAGCACTACCTGAGCACATGTAGAAAAAGAAAGTCACTGTTGTTTAATTCCTTCCATCTACATTTCCCCTTGATTTGCCCATCAGCCATGATAACTGACATCTTTTGGCAAGTGCCAAACCTTGGCTGATTTCAATGAAACAAGTGTCCAGATTTAATCTGTAGGAATCCTAAATGAATTTGAAAAGATCAAATTTTTCTCCGTGGGCGGCATAAGGTTACCTGTCCTCTTTTTGTAGAATGTCCCCTTTTAGTTCCATAATAATGACCAAATGCATCAAAATCCTGTCCCAGATCAGTGTTTGTAACTTCACTGCATAGTAAAGCTGGCACTAGCTGACGATTGCTGAGTTCTTTGGAAATACAAATTAAATAATAAAGGAGGCACTTGGAAATCTTCCCATCTCTCTCAATTCCTTTGCAATTTATCAAAAGTAACTTAGCCAAAGGCTTTAATTTTTGTCATGCTATTTTGCTGAAGTAGTTCATAATTAAAAGAACTAAGGCATGTAGCTTTACCAACTTTTAAAAACTCTCTTCAGAAAACTTTATACTTCAACAAAATAATACAGTTATTCATTTCCCATCTCGCTTCTGGAAAGATGTTTCCCACTGTCTGAGCTGTGACTTATAGCTATTCACAAAAGCAGGAAAGCGCAGGAATTGTGAAGCCCAAGAGATGAGTGCTCTTTCCAGGCTGAAATGTTGAACAAAGACAAGTTATTTATTCAGTCACGTAACTCCAGTGACGTCCAGGAATGATCCAAGCCCCATTCTACAGGATCTAAGATGGCAATAAGGCCAAGTTCTGACAACTACTTTTTCTTTTGTTAGTTTTTAATCAGCAAACCTCAAATTCAACTTATGACATGTCCCCCAAGACGTAGAATTTGCCATCAAGTTCATTGCCTTATCAAAAATGTCAGACATCCAAAGATGATATCAGGCAGGATCTACAGATCTTTTTTTCAGACTTCAGGCTACCAAGAAAAAAACGGAGGAAAAACAGAAAAATGACAGTATTCTTCCTCAGCACACAATGATGATAATATTCTCCCATCAAGACACATTAATAGAAATAATGGCATCAAAGTCACTCAGCTGTCCTCCAGTTTTTTATTTCCCAAGTATTCACAACCCTACGATCACTGCAGCACAATTACTATATTCCTGAGTGCACTGAGACACTTGGATTTTTTAACAGGAATTGTGTTTTCCGTTATACCTTCTGGTACAGTCTGGGATGCAGCACACTGTGCATTCGCAGGACTGTTTAGGGAGTTAAACAGCAGCTCTCCTGCTAGAAAAAGCTACACGAATAATGGGACTCTCAGTCCTCCTGATTGATGAGATTTGAGATTGAGATTAAATTACTTTCCTTAAATACCCTAAATTACTCCACTAAAAATAGCTTGTAACCAAAAAATTTATTCTCCTGTCTGATTTTCCTTCCTGTCCATAAAGGATCATCTTCTTAATTCTGAGGAAAATAACTCCTGATCTAAATGCTTACAAGAAATACTCAAAAAAAAAAAAAAAAAGTGCAACTGTTTTTAAACGTTGCTTTTTTATCAGAAGAACCAATTTTGAGAGACACGTTCCCAGCAGTATCTATGAGATACAGAGAACACAAGTTCCTCATAAAAATTCCCTTCTAGCTGAAACTCCGTCTAAAAATTCTGCATGAAGGATCACTGCAGAAGCACTACTTTCATTTCTAAATCAAAGAGTGTGTGTGGGGGGGAAATTAGTTTAATGCTTTTATAAGAAAACTGGTCCGTATTTGCTGTTCATGCCATAAATGTGCTGGTTCCCATTAATTAAGCCTCCTCCTCTGCTCGAGCACCACGGTTATAACTTGGCTGTGGGCAGCACACGTACAAGCAGGTGACGTCTTTGTAGGAGATGGTGAAGGTCACTCCCCTGCTTGCACAGCTCCCCATGCATTTAGATGAACTACAACTAAAGCACTTGCAGTCAGTGAAAAAGAGAAACACATATTTGACCCCAAACTCCCTCCTTACATTTGGAATAATTATACCTTTCCTTTTTACGGGATCTCTCTCTGATGCTTCTCATTTTCTGGGCCACTCACCATTGCAGCATTTCATTTGTGTTCCTCCTGTTGGACAAGGAAACAATTCCAGCCTCCGTGCCCCAAGACTACAGCTCAAAATCAAGAAAATGTATTCACTGCTGCCCATATTCATAACCTAAACACTGCAGACCATAACCTTGGAACACTAAAACAAATGCAGCAATATAAAACACATCAGTCTCTGCTCCCCACTAAACAATGTGAGATTTCTTTTTCTTTACCAGCGCTGGCAGGCAGAAAATGTACTTACAGGGTACATTCTCTGATGGATTCTCAGAGGCCAAAGAAAATGCAAACTTTTTGCTTAACTCAAAATTATTACTTAAAAATCTGCTCAAGATGAGCTGAAAATAAGGAAAAGATTTTAATTCATACTCTGCTACTGCTTGTAATGAGTGAGAGAAGGCTGAATTTTCTTCAATTTTTTGTACTTGCAAAGTTACATCCAAGACAATAACTTCTTTGACAAAGCCTTACGATATCTAATGATGAAAAGTGCTGTAATAAAATGAGCTTTCCTCACTATCAATTTCCTAGGATAACAACTATTAACTTCTTATTTCTTACATAAATAAATATGTATGGGGTTTAATTCACCTGCTGTTAATCTGCATGGATGTAACACACAGATCCAGTGTAGCTAATGAAGAGCAATCTCTGAATGCACCTCCCTCTGAAACAGAATAGCTTGTTCTGAGGGCAGCAGGAAAGCTTATCATATTGAATAACAGCAGAGACAAATGCATTTTGTGAAGCTTAAATGAAATTCAATATTAAAACTCATTAAAACAAAAACAAACCAAGCAACCCAAAAGAGCACCTAACAGAAAAGTGATTCTGACCATTCAGCCAAGCATCATTTCAGTCATGATAAATTATTTTTGTGAAAAATGCAATATTTCATCGTCCAAGTAGACAAAATAAAGAAAGATGGTTCGCTCCTTGTAATAAATGAGGGCATATGGATGGGGAAACTGTAAGCAAGGGTATCCAGGGACTCTCACTGGTGCATGAAGGAGATACTAACTGGAGTGGATGATACACTTAGCAAACTATGCAACATGCTATAGACTTGCAAGGTCAGGGAAAAAAATTAACAAAACATATGTAATAACATAATCCACATTAAATGTACTCAAAGACACATGGCTAAAAGGCAACTTCATATTCATTTTTCCCACTGAGAAGAATAGATGTGGTTAAGATGTCTTTGGTCCAGAAACAATAATTTTTAATGCAAAACCATCCCTCTTTTAGAGAGAATAGAGAGGAAGCAAAGCAAATGAAAAAGTAAACTGAAAGTCAATCAGCATCTGTAATGTTTTACTCAATAGACATAATTGCTGTTAAGAAACTAAGTGCCCCAAATTACTTTCAAAATCAACTATGAATTTATAAAAAATAGAATACTGGATAACTTTAAATTAGCATAAGACTAAAGCAGCCTCAGAAATGTATAAACATATTATCACTTTATTTCTATTTCAAAAATGTTATTGCTAAACGAGCTGAGCCAGAATTTCTGCCCTGATTTACTGATTTCACCTTCATTTGCCTAAACTACAATAGTAAAATCAGGAAAAGAAGGAAAAGCACAAAGCCCCCGTTGTCCTGTGCCATGCAAATATGCAAGTATCACTATAAAAAGCACACTGCCTTCTAAGATTTTTATTTTTAGTTGTCCTTGGGTCAGCAGGATCAAGACAAGTTGGCATGATACTGCCTGTTAGAGCCCTGGGGATGCACCTGGGAGCACCTGGGGACCTTTCTTACTTATCCTCCTTTGAAAAACCAGGTCTTTGGCTGTGAAAGGCAAACAGCAGGAATATGGTTAGTCCGTCCTATGAACCAGCCTAGCAAGTGCAAGTCCTAGCGGTGGCCCAGGGCAAAGACTAAATTGAGATCTCGGCAACTTCCAGAGTTTACACAAATCCACTGCCTGAGTGCTGTACACCAAATGAGGCACACAAACGTAAATATTACATCATATAAATAGGTCATGACATAAATAATGGACAATATTTGTCACAACTTCGTCTTTCATAAGGATTGTGATTATGCCCCTCTTTCCAGTGAGCATCACCAACCCAAACTCTGCAGGGATGGGATGAAGAAAACCCTTCCTGCCTGCGAAATGTGAGAGTCCCTACAGCTTGCTCTGACTTTTCAAGTTTGCACTTATTAACCAGCTACATATTCCCTATACAGAGGATAAGTCTTTCCTCTTGAGAAGTGACAGGGATAGAGAAGGAAATCTATAAATCAATGAGGTACAATGCTTATCTCAATCCAGTCATGTATGGATTAAACAGGATGACTGGAACAAAGATTGTCTCATTTTCAAGGTCTTTTCTTAGAGTAAATCTAAGCAAACATGAATTAGATTTCCCCATAGTAAAGCTGCAAATAGAGATATGTTTTTTCACTCTCTCTTTCCTTTGTTCCTTCAAAACATACCTGGATTTTATTATTTAGAAGAGTATTTGAGAAAATGCAATTGCAAGTTACTGTAATTTACTTCCCTTGTTTTATCCTTTGTGCTGAAGTTTTCTGATATGGCTGTTACCAAGGTTCTTTTAAGAGTTCCTGTATGAAGGTACCATGAAATCTCCATTACAGGTTGACAGATCTAGCACAGGTAATGCAGCAAAGCCAGATCACACATGTATACCCGGTCTATCTCAATTTGCAGATACTGGGCAGAATTAAGCCCGGCACAAGTAACTGTGGTATCTAAGCCAGATTCAGAGGGTACCCTAAATACTGAACTCAGATAATTACAGGACAAGATGTATAAATGCAGCAAGCTACAGCAGAAATACATCCTTCTTTTTCTATATTTTTATTTGCTATTAAGTATTCTGTAAATCCTTCTTCCAGCATTGTCACTAAAATGAAGAAGCAGAAACACATGAAAGATTACACTTTGGGAGCAATAATCTCTGTTTTGTGCCCATGAAGTGGGGCTTCTAGTAGATGAGATATAAATTCCATTGAAGAAAGAATTGCTAATAGCGATGAATTTTACTGTTAATGCTTGGAAAGGAGGAAAAAAAAGGAATTTTACAGGGAGGGAATGAACACAGTAAGGGATTCACAAATTACAGGAAACTGTGCCCAATGCAGAGGTCCTGTAAGGGCAGTGAGGCTTTGGGAAAGAGGTGCTGCGATGCACAGGTCCTCATGCTGCTGTAGCATGAAGAAGCTCCTTGCTGTTCATCACTCCTTTCTGAGACAGAAAAGTAAAATAAATAAGAATCTTAAGAATTAAAAATAAATATATAAATATATAAAAAAGAAGATTTCTAGAAAGCAGTAATAGATCTATAAGCACATAACAGTCAAATTTGGGTATTATTCACTGGGGATAAGGTTTTTTTCTTGCATTTTTATGTGATAATATCTGAGGAACTAAAGTGATCTTGCTGAAAGATGCCAGTTTCGGTTAGTTTTATCTTCTTTGAAATGATGACTCCTATTCTTCATGAGTTGGTATATAGTATATGCAAATTATTATATCACATCTTTCCAGAAAATAATGTAATATTTTCCACCATGACATTCACTTGCACAGGTGTTTCTTCCCTAGGCGGCCCCTTTTACATTAGGCTGGCACGTTGGCCAAAAGCCACTCTATTGAAAGAAATCCATAAAAATTGTCCTGTTTATTAGTGCTTGGGTGAGATTAAAGCAAAGCAAGAAAGCTAATTCTGACAAAGGCTACAGCTCATTATCTCGAGAACCTCAAAAGCATCATGGAGGAATTAACACTATAACTTCTCACTGAGCTTGGTCAAACAAAGAACTTGCGCCAAATGTCATCAAAAAACCTCTCCCATCCAAGGTACTTAAAGGATATAAATTAGATACTTGAAAACAAGAGAGCAGCAAACAATAAACCAAATAAACAAAACTAACCAAACCACCATAAACAAAACCAACAAACAAACAAACAAACAAATTAAAAAAAAACATGCACCAAACAAATCAGAATTGGATTTCACCTCCAATTAGTTTTCAGCTTTAATGTTCAGGACTTTCTCTGAAGCAGGTCCTCAGGTGCCAGGAAATGTCTTTAACATCTGCCAGACAGCAAAAAAACATCATAAAGATTCAGCAAATGAATAGCTTTTGGGACAATCCCAGCTCTTATGAAAGACCATTCACTTCTTTCTGCTGTTTCTGCTTTCTTCTCTCATACAGCACTTGTCACACCACCCACCCAGCTGCAACTTCATCTTCCCGGGTTAGTCCATATGCCCTGCAGATGCCTTTCCTGCCAACATTTTGACTTATGTTAACAAGAACTGGAGAAGTAAAAGCCATTCCTTTTGGTCATGTGAGCCAGAGAGAAAAAGACTAAATAAATAAATAAAAAGAAAAGTACAGCACAATGTTATGACTACATCTAGGCTGCTGTGGTATGGGCATATCTTTTGAGGAATCCCGGTTTTCTTCATTCATTCCATTTTCCTAGGACAGGCTAGTGCTTCAAAAGAAAGTAAAATATTATATATAGTACTCAAAATTCAAGGAGGCAGCCACAGAATGATTCCCTCTAGCTAAAAAATTTGCCTCAGGAATGCACATTTGAGCACAAAGAGAAGAATAGACTGCCGTTTCCTCCGTGACAGAGGAATTTCTCCATTCTGGGTTATTCAGGGAGAAACTGGGCATCAGAAACTGGCTGCAGCAGTCCAGACTCAGCACAAATATTCTGCCTGCAGAAAAGGTCTGATATTTGCCTTCAGATTACGACCAGGATGTCATCCTGACTGAAAAAGGGAAGGAGCAAGGACTGACTTGCAAAGATTCTTGATATGATACGATGTGAAACATCTGTCCCTCTTAAAAGAAAAAACAGCCACTGCACATCGAAACACTGAGCTTTGCTTGGAGACAATTGTTTCCTTTAAGGACTTTTAGCTGAAGATTTTGTCTTTTTGTTGTTCTTGTGACACAAAGGTAATCCACTTCCCATCTTAACATGGCAAGTTTCACCTGAAAGGATCCACTTAGTTAATTCTCATCCGAGTTACAGGGTCGTAACTGGATTTACTGGTGTAACTGTACTGCTGTAACTACAGCCTAGCCATGGTAGTATTAGCCTCAGGCTAACATTTAATAACATTTAATAACATTTAATAACAACTTGTCTTTCCATAGAAGTAACATGTATAACATGCCACCAGCACAACGTTTAGTTGTGAAAGAGCTTTCATGGAGGAGGAAATGGACAGTGAGCCCGAGCACAATGCTTGACTTCTCTCCTTTTATAATTCCTCCTGCTATTCAGTAATAAAATTTCTTGTTGTGATCTAAAATAAAAAATTCAGGACTCAGGTGGCTGCAGATCACTGAGGTGCATTACTGAAATTAGTATGCAATGATGTGTACAGAAATTCAGACAGGTTATATTGGCAGCCTCTTGCAAGAAAACTCTTGCAAAAAACATCAAATAGGAAACACGATGACAGAGCTTATAGAAAAGGCCCCACTTTACTTTTTACCTCTGAAACAACATAGACAGCCTTAAAGGAACAGAAAATATTACTTATTATTTTCAGTAGAAGTGAGGAGTGTGCATGCCTTGAAAATGATTCCAGTTTCCAGTTATAACAATTACCAGAGTAACTTCCAGTTTCCAGTTATAAGAATTTAAGACTAGAGTAACTTAATTTGTATCTTATAGAGATGTTCAAGTTTCCATAGTTGTCATGACAAGGAATTTGGTTTTGTGTTTCATATATATTGGCTTAATGATTCTTACAGTTTCCTTTAACAGGACAATACAGATGACTACAGACATTTCACTGACATTCTGGTGTGTAGCTCCCTATGATAAAACCATCTAACTTGAAAGAAAATAATCAAATATGCTTTTGCTGCAAAATTCCTGGTTTCTTGCGAATAGCCATGCATTTATGTATAAATGTTCCTTTCCTGAAACGGATCATTTCCAGATTAATGGGTAAATTACTGTTCCTTGGCAATTAGTACAACAACACCTACTTCTGCAGCAATTGAAATATTCAGAAATGCAACTGAAATGTTTGGCTCTTTCTCTTCTCTGCCCATTGTCTTCCTGCTTTGGTGGGGGAAAAAATGAACAGATTCTATTGTCACTTCATTACTTCAAAGTAACTTTGAAAGTTGCTATGCAGTGTTGCAATCCCCAAGGTTAAAACTCTGTTTAAAAAAAAAAAGAATGAATTAAACCTCCCAATATGATGAGATGCTACATTTTTAACAAACAGTATTGAGCAGGACTTTGTTCCTCTTTTTTTTTCCCTTGATTGCTTTTTTTTTTGAACCTTAAAATATTAATGTTTTTCAAATCTCTTCCAAGAAGAATTTAGGCTAGGACCTTTAAAAGAAAAACTGACGTTCTCACATAACCACGGAGCAGGACTGTGAGAAAAAGTAAATATCACAGGAATTCCCACAATAGGTTGAAGTAGCATCTGGAGAGCTGGACCTAAGTTAGTTGCCAGCCATTTCACCAATCTCGGATGTTATTCGCATGTCGTTTATCTCCTCTTTGTGGAGATGTTTTGGCAAACTGATTGGAAAAGGGTTCTTTAAAGTTGGGTCCCACCGTGGCCAACAGTACAATTTTTCTGGGATGTCACTGAGCAAGACCCAGGTTTTAAGCATTATTATTTTACAGAGTTTGTCATGAGGAAAGATCATCCATTTAGTGATGAAAATGTGTTCTTCAGCAGCAGTTAAAAAGCAATCCCACTTTTTAATCTCTTTTCTCCTCTACTGCTTTGGTTTGCTCTGAAGTGCCATGGAAACTCACCCCCCGCACGGAGCAGTATTTGTGAGCACCCACAGAATTAATGGAAAAATTGGACAATTAAGGGGAACCTATGAACCTTGCTGTGTTTTTCTGATACGTGAGCTTTATTAAGTTATTATTTCGGGCTCATTAAGCAATTAACCTATTCTTCCTGCTTAAAGTGAGGAAATGACTAACAATCTACCTAGTTGCAGAAGCAGGAGGGAGTCTGTTTTCAATGGCTGATGAAAGCTGATGGGGATGAGTAAGGGAAGGACAAAGAGCTCATGGGACCCTGGTGGCTCGGCAGGCTCATATGTGAAAACCGTCCATTTCCCAAGCCAATGACACCCGAAGTGGCACGTGCCACTGGTAAGGTGACGAGCCGCATTTAATACTCTAGGTCCAGAAGTTAATGCTCACATGGGTTTAGATGGAATGGAAAACAGCCCAGCTCCTAAGGAGAATGTGAATGAACGCCCCTGGACGTAGGCCACCATAAAGCAGCTGCTATTTCCCAATAAACAATAAAGTTCTGCAGCTCATGACTCTTCTGCCAAATATGGTTCTGCCAGGCCAAGGCAGGGGCAATTTCTTCCCTGGTGATCGGTACAACCTGAATTCCAGCTATCCCAGAGGTCAGAATCTGAATCCGAGAGGTCAGAGTCAAATATGAACTGACCAAAAATGTCGAGTACAGCAGGAAAATACAAACGCTTCTTGGCACAGGGTCAATCCGGGGGAAAATTACATTCAAAAGCAGCTGGAATACTGCCACATTCTTATCAATTCTCTCCAGGAGAATTGCAACCTCTGGTTTTAATCTTAATTGCTAGAAGCCTTCCTGCCAACTGTGTGATTTGAGGAACTGAAAATCCACTTGTGATCACAAAATGTCACGTGATGATGATCTGTGAACATATAGGCTCATCATGAACAGAAAGTCACATACAGCAAACTCCTTTCACCTGGGAAACACGATGAAACCCACTGAAACCACTTTTACTGTGTGAGACAGTAGTAACAATTATTATCATTAAAAAGGACAAGAAAAATCTGATACAAAGAATAAGAATTCTGATCTCTCCTTATGGTCTGCATTTCAATTTTGTAATCCAGCATCTTAGTAGTTATCCAATGGTGCAAATTATGCCCATTCAGCAATATCTGCATCTGAACGATTCCAAGTCCCGGTTTCAGGATGCCCTTTACCTCAAGCACTGGAAAATGTCCCCTGTGGGCAAGCCCAGTACCTCAACGTGCTCTGCAGTGCACAGCAAAACTATGGCCAGCCTTCAAAAAGGCTATAGGAAGTAAAATCTGTGTGCAAGTGTCAGGATTGCAGAAATAGTGGGATATTGGGATAGAGTAGTCCCTAGGAGTCTGCACATCACTGATTTGTTCCAAGCCTAAGAGGTTCAAGATAATAAAGTATTCTCATGCCTTGGGATCTGTTTTATCTTAATAATATAGTGTTTGTATTAGATGTGATTCTCCTTAACATGGAGGGTTTTTTTAATTACTAGCAGAGAGATATTGTTAATAGAAATCTTACTCAAAGAGCACAAAAGATATTTCTAACAATATAGCTGAAATCAGTTTCCTGATTTAATTTATTTATATAGTACAAGGGTTTATTTTTACCAGTCTACTTCAACCTGCATTAGGGTATTTGCAGTAAATTTGCTATTTTTGTGTACATATTTCCTACACTGCACTAGTAACAGTTTAGTGTAGACAAAGACAAATGCCACCTGATCCTGCTTTGATAGCAGGAAGATGATCTGAGTGCAATTTGTACCATCTCCAAGGCTAGATAAGCTTGATATGGCAGGAGAGTGAATGAGACGAGCCAACTCGGGCTAAGAGAGGAAGGAAAAACAAAAAAACACCATAAATGGATGGTCTGATAGGCCTGAAGAATTTGCACTATGCATACAAGAAATCACGCCTAATGATTTTCCTTTTCCAAGCTTGCATCAGTCAGATAGACCCAACATTTGGAAACCAGTGTTTGAAATAAACAAATAGCAATAGCTATTTTGGGAATTAAATCTATCTGCAGTTCATTTTGAACATTCACCTAATGCCACATCTATTAAAAAAGATTAACAAATACAAATTTCTTCTATCTAGCTATGAAATATACCATCCAAACCATTGCAAATAAAATGGCAACATTCATCACCTAAATGAAAAACCAATAAATAGTCAGGTTTGAGTTTGAAGATGGTTTCATTGCTCTCTCCCTTCCCCATTTTCACATTATTCCACAACTGCCTTGTCATTCAGGCTTCCAATGTAGATAGATAAAATTTAAATTAGCAGAGCTCACAGTGTTCCTACAATTGCATTTTTCATAATACTGATAAATTACCAAAAACACATATAAATTAAAACCCAACAGCAAAGGTACACTACTCCACTTTTATCAAGTCTTTTAGAGTACAGTAGAACTAATGAGGTATTTTCTGAAACATAAACCAGACTACCATGTAGCAGATTGATTTGACTCTGATTTCCTATTTATTGCACAGTGATAGGAAGGGAAAGCCCAGCCTGGCGCTCTAACATGTACAGCCCAGCACTGGGAGAACATGTGCACGTCCTTTCACTTAGAAAACACTCTGTTTGGGTCAAGGGGACCCAACTGAGGACAAAGACTTCTCTTACTGACTTATTGTATATTGATTTTCAGCGAAGTGTACATACATCCTATTTCTACAGGACAGAAAAGTTGCAGACCTCTTGTTCTGCAGACCTCTTGTTCAGTTCCTAGCTCTTCATGAACTTCCTACACTGACTTTATGCATGGAACTGGCATCAGTTGCTTCGATTCCTGAATTTTTCTTGCAATTCCAAACCTTAATTTTTAGCCAGCCTTCTTAAAAGACAAACTTGCTACACAGTTATGCTCCATATCCCTCTCTGCTCTCCCATCTCTATAACAACTTCTGAATTTGTCTATCAATTTAGATGCAGTCTGACAGCGTCCAGGGTCTCAGAGACATGATGCTACACTGAGATTCTCCCTCACACTCCCCCAAAAGCCTCAAACAACCAAGTACACCAAAGACCTCCAAATAATTGCTCCCTCAAGGAAAATGACAAACCTGGGCAAAAAAGAATCAAAATAGGGTAGATTTATTATGAACTCTTCAGGTTCAGGAAGAGTTCTGATAAGAAGCTACACTCTAACAGAAAAGGGATAAAAAACAGAAATAAAGGAAATTATTTTTTGTGTTTCACAAATGACTTGCTCTTTACAATTTATTTTTTATTACTAGTGCATTCTTTGAATGCAAAGCAGAAATCTTAATTAATTGGTATTAATTTTATTGCTGCTACATCGGCTTCTCTTTTGAGATGTCTTCCCACGTTTCTAATAGATTTATCAAACTGCTTAGTGATTTCAGGAGAGAGAGTGTTTATAGAAGACAGACAGAAAGTCTTTGCAGTATGTCACCAACATGTAATATCAAAGTGACAAATTCTTTCTCCTTTTTATGCAGAAATCTGTAAATGGAGACTTGCTTTAAGTAAAAGCTCCAGAGTATTCTCTTTAATCACTCTTTAAAAAAGTACATAATGGTGTGAAAAGATGAAGAAGGGAGCACTGACTTTCATTCTTCCCCCTCCATGCACAAAACAACGTTAAAATTACACAGCCAAAGCTCTTCAAAGAGGAGGATGCTCCCTCACTGGGAACTTGTAGCACAGGAGAGTGTTCCCCATCCTCAACTAAAAACAAATCTCACTCTGGGCGTCTCTTTTTAGGTCATCTAAACAGGCTCTGTGAAATCCCAGCCTGTGCAGCGAGATGTCCTGCACCTCTGACATTTCCGCAGGTATAAATCTGTGCTCTACAGATTTATGTGAGTATTTCCATTCCTCTAGAGTAAACACTACATTCTTATTGATTTCAGCTTACCTAAATGAAAACTGAAAACAGTAACTTCATAATATCTTCATAGCTTAATGGATGGTTGGATGCTCTTACACACCTTCCTTACTGTCCTAATCCTCTAAAATGCCTGAAACTTCCCAGGACTAAATTGAAATTCATTAACAAACCCAAGTATCCCCCTGCCAAGGAACATTCCTGAGTGCAGATTTCTGAACAGTGAAACATGGAAGATGCTAACATCATACTGGTTTCTTCTGCCTGGAATTCTCATGTTTACTTCCATTTGCCACATATTTTTATTAAAGTACAGGAATCAAGAATGACTGAAAAGAGTCTAAGCTCACAAAAGGCAAAGTAAAGCCAATAGATTTCAAACAGAAATATAGATGGAATAAAGCATTTACAAGCATTACTGAATTCTCTATGGTTGCACTTCTGCTGTTGTTTTTAAGAACAGCAGAGTGGAGTAATATGACAGATAGATGATCACTGCTCAGTTGTTGAGTATCTGGAAGAAATACTCCATGGGAAAAATGTGTAATACAGTCTAAAAACTTTCTCATCTAGTTGTATGTTCATCATAGAACATACACAGAATAATATCAACAAACAATTAATCCCAATAAATTGGGGGTGAGAAGGATTTCTTTTTTTTAGTAACATGGACTTCAATTAAGGTTCTCAGGCAAATCTCCAAGGGCATGTGTTCGGTGATGCTTGGGGTGCAAGATCATTACGAGCTGCTCTACTCTAAAAGATCCACTTCTACTGTGATTCCATTTAATTCTGGCACCTACCACATGCATAAAAGAAAACAGAGTTCTTCTGGAATCCTAATTTAAGAAATAGTAATCTCTGAAAAGCAGTTCACGTCATCTTGGCATTCTGGATAGTCTTTTCTGTTTGTTTCTTAAAGGACAGGCCAGTTCTTCTTCTTGACATTGTGAGCATTTTGTGTGAATACACCTCCAACCTCACAGAGTTAGGGAAGACTAAACTACAGTTTAACATAGCTCATAGATGTTAAACATTTCAAAAATTCAGAGTTACTCTGATTTCCTCTTTGGAAGGAAATGCAGAATTGCCTTTCTCTCTGCTTAAACTCTGCAGTCCCATTTCATTGCTTTACTTGCTTTAAAGGGCTAAGGAATAAAATTTAAATTTTTCTTTTATAATCTTTAATTCTACACTCAGCTACATAATTACCAACTTCAACAACACTGGACAGAGTGATTGCATACAACACGCCTGTGATTCACGAGCTGAGGTGTCATCACACCCATAACGGGGACATTTAGAAGACAGTTTTCTGCAGCAGTCAGAACCCGCCAGGCCCCCAGGCTGCGATGAGCCAGGACACACTGAAGTCACTGCGAATGCTTCCATGTGCTTTAAAAACCCTCTCCTGGAGTAGTATTAACCACTAAAATGCTCAGCTGGCAGTGACTGCTGTTTTGCTGCCGCAGTGACGTTGTGATAAGGTTTGGATAATCATGTGAACCGACTCAAACTCTTGTGAACTAACTCCTTATCAGAGCTCTAAGGAAAAGCAGAAGAAAAGATTAATACTTATCTCCAGCTGCTTAATCGCCAATACTTGATATGCAAAAACAAGGTGCCAAATTAATGTGAGGAAATTGGGCATGGAAAGTAAGTGGTGACAGAGTCGCCACTGATTGCGGATAATAAACTCAGCAGGATCTGAGGACACATCCTCAGATGCCTAGTAGCTACCAGGATTGCAAGGAAATCTTCATCTGTAATGAAGAGGGGGACACGGGAGCGATCCCATCCACTTACAGCTCCACTCATGTACTTAGATGAGAGAGATGTGAGAATGGGAGGAGACCAGATCGAGGAAGTGCCAGGAGATGCTGCTCTCCTTGGCTTGCAACTTTGTACCTTGGAGAAGAGGAAACCCCTAAACATGGCATACAGGAACGCAGGAGTGAAATGACAATAATTCCCTAATTTATCGAGTGAGAGAGCAGAGAGATTTGCTCCATTTTTGCAATCTAGGCATCTACTCAGAAAGTTTCTTCTAACACACCGAAATAACATCCCCTATTTTTAAGAGGAAGCAGAAAATGAAGTTAAAATAACTATAGGGAACAGGAATTGGAAAGAAAACTGCAAGCCTTGTGTTGTCCATATTTAGTGCAAGGAAATTCTCTTATCCAAAATGAAATCGATAAGAGACTCTTATCCAAGAGTCTCCAAATAAGAAAGTAAAACCCATGAAAGCAAAATGGTGGAAAAACTTAGATAAGGAAATATTCTCTCAAAAATAGGTTTTCTTACCAGATGTTTAGAAGACTCCTGAAGAGATGGATACAGAAAAATGACATTGCAGTGACGAAATCACCCAATTTTTCATTTGAGGATTCATATTTCTTGGCTTTGTACATGAGATTTCTTTTGCAGGACAATAAATTTAAATAGAACCTAAAGGACATGAAATGGCATCTACTTCATTTCACCATTGATGCTGTTGTGTTATCAACGGTGTGCCAGTAGAATTAAAAGAAAGGAAAAAAAGGGATGTGTTGCATACAAAAGAAAACACTAATCGGGCTCTCTGATTACATGATAGCATGATTATAGCATGATTATAACAAGCATGATTATATTAGGAGCAAATTCAAGAAAATGCATGCAAATGTAACAGGATGCAAACATGCAAAGAGTATTTGCTGGTTTGGAACCCTATTTCTATCAGGAGCAAGGCCATGCATTTCAGAAGGAAGCAGAAAAATGGAAGTATCAGTACTCATACTTTTATATGAAAAGCTTCTTTTTAGCTTCAGAGGTTGGCTGAAGGTTTTGATTTTCTACCTCTTCTGAGATTTTTAATCCTTTCTAAAATAACTGTGATGCTAGACACAGAAATAAGGAATCCAATCTGCACATTTACTCCCAATGACTTTGATCAGAAAATCATAGAAATACCAGGCTGACAGAAACCTTCAGAGATTATCTTAGTCCCTTTCACTGAGAAAGACTAAATCACCCTCAGACAGCGTTTGTCTGACTTGTCTTTATTTTTTTCTAGTGGTGTGTTCCAATAGTTCTCCACTCTTACAGATAGGGGAAAAAAAAGCCAATATCTAAAATAACATTTGTTGCGTTTTAAGCTGTCTTCTTCTGCTATAAGTCATGTTTAAAGGAGAAACTAGAATGACATCTCAGGAACATTTCAGGATCATCAGCAGCTACAACTTCTGCGTGCAGGTGCCTGCAGGCTCGGTTACTTCCCTGAAATGCCTGTACACCAACGCGCGAAGCATGGACAATAAGCAAGATGAACTGGAAATCTGTGTGCGATTCCAGCGCCACAATCTCATTGGAATCACAGAGACGTGGTGCGATAGCTCGCACGACTGGAGCGCTGCCATGGAAAGCTATGTGCTCTTTAGGAAGGATAGGCTGGGAAGGCGAGGTGGTGGAGTTGCTCTTTATGTGAGAGAGCAACTGGAATGCATGGAGCTCAACCTGGGGGTGGATGATGAGCGAATTGAGAGCCTGTGGGTAAGGGTTAAAGGGCAGGCTAATGTGGGAGACACTGTGGTGGGTGTCTGCTACAGGCCGCCTGACCAGGGCGAGGAAGTTGATGAGACCTTTTACGGACAGCTAGATATTGCCTCACGGTCAC
>VWPW01016754.1:954-31940 GCA_013389825.1 Crypturellus undulatus
GGGCTACGGGAGCGACGGGTTTCGGTGGACGGCAGCGCCCGCCGTTCCTCGTGGTGCTTTCTATTAAACACAGAGTCCCAGAAGGGCTGAGGGTGGCAGGGCGCTCCAGGGATCACCCAGTCCATGCCCTGCTCCAGCAGGGACACCCAGAGCAGGGGCACAGGGCGGCATCCAGGCGGGTTGGGACATCTGCAGAGCAGGAGCCTCCACGGCCTCCCTGGGCAGCCTGTGCCGGGGCTCGGGCACCCCCACAGCACAGAAGTTCTTCCTCGCGCCCGGCACGTGAGTGAGGCGGCCCCGGGTCTCCACCTCGCGGCCCAGCGCCCAGATCCGGTTGGCCAAAGCTCGGTGCTGGAGGAGAAGGAAGAGCTGCCCGAGGGATTTAGGCCGGCAGGAGAGGACACTGCTGCTCGTGGCATGGGAACTGAGGCTCTGCGGTGGAATCCGAGCAGGAAAACCAGATACACCCTCTCCCACCCCATCCAGCCACTCCCCCTCAAGGACACTTGGACATGCGGAAAGGCACGACGGTGGGTCAAGACCTGACCAGAACGAGCGAGGACGGTCTTGGGAGCTGCTGTGGGCAGGATGCGGGGCTGAACGCGGGAGCCGCTGCCCCAACCCCGCGGCCCTGACCCCGGAGCTCGGTTTGGTGCTCAACAGCTCCCGGCAGCGGCTGGAAGGTGCCCCTGGGCGACGGGGAAGTGGCGCACAGGGGAAGACGACCTCTCCTGCGAAGGAGCCCCCGAGGCCGACAGACCCTCATGGAGCACGAGGTGAAGCTCCTCAGCTCCCCCAGGCTGTAGCGGCCCAGCTGGAAGGGGGGCCTCGGCTCAGCTCCTGTGGATGAGGCAACGCGGCCAGCTCCGCTTTGAGCCGCCCGGATGGGCTGGGAGCGGAGCCCAGGAGAGGCTCCGGCAGCTCCGATGATGCCTGCGGCGCAGGGCCAGGCCCTTCAGGGACAGCCGAGCCAAAGGGGCCGGATGCTGCAGGAAGCACGGGGATTTCAGAGCCCCTGTGCCAGGTGGAACGGGGCGCGGAGCGTTGTGTGAGCTGCCGTCGGCTCCCCCGGCATGAGACTGGGGCCTCGGAAACACTGGTACAAAAATAAAAAGCTCTGGAGAGTCGTTTCCAACCGGGGAACTAGTTCAACGACTGGAAAAACGACTTCAGCTGCTGTACTTCCCGCTGCTGGGTGCATTCAGTGCTCTATTGTCCAAAGCCCTGGGGGATTTGGAGAAGCAGCTCCTGCCACGCGGGGGTTATTCCCCCTGATGCTCCCAACTCTCCAGCAGGAGATCCCAAGGCTGGATGAACAGCAGCAACAGAGCTGACCCCGCTTCCAGCACCGTTTTCAGTGCCTTTCCCAGAAGGAATTCTGCATGCGGCTGGAGCTTAATCCTAGATACTCAAAAATTTCCAGCTCATTTAGAGCATCTTGGAAGCGCCCAGTCTGAGCCAAGGAGAGAGGAACTCAGAGCTGACGCAACGAGGAGCATCCGCACTTGCGCACTGAAAATACAGTTCAAAACTTGCTGGAATTCCCCCCTGGATACCTTAATGGCGTGCAGCTTCCCGAGCCTCATCCTCTGCCGAGTCCCGAATAAACCAAGTGTGAGGCCAGACCAGTGCAGCAATCCCCACTGCAACTAGGAGAAAAATCTGGGAAAAGGCAAAATCTGGGAAAAGGAAAACCCTGGTGCGACCGTTCCCTAGTCAGCACACGGGGAATGCTCCGTTTGGCCCCAGTTTTGGCAGGGACCGTTTGCTTCCCCCCGGCACTGCCCCAAACCAGCCTTGCAGGGTCACCGTGTGAAGAGGTAGAAGTTTATTGGAATATAAACATTCAGATAACGTGTAAGATAGAAAAACCCAACAACAACATATACAGACACTTGTTGGAAGGAGACGTTGAGGTATTTATCCACCGCCTAGGCTATCACATTTCTTTTTTTTTAAATGTATTT
This sequence comes from Crypturellus undulatus, assembly GCA_013389825.1. Classification (NCBI taxonomy): domain Eukaryota; kingdom Metazoa; phylum Chordata; class Aves; order Tinamiformes; family Tinamidae; genus Crypturellus; species Crypturellus undulatus. The sequence continues at coordinate 2,922 of VWPW01016754.1, forward strand.
ACTTATTTTATCTTTTTTTTTCTTTTTTTTTTTTTTCTTTTTTAATAGGTAAGAAAACTAGTAGCAAGGCTGCTGCAGCTGCCTGGTGAAAATGTCTTCTGATCGGAATCCCTTTGGAGCGCGAACGCGGCGGCCCAAGAGCCTCGGTGCGACGCAGCCTTGGCGGGCGCTGAGCAGCAGCGCAGCCTCCCGCTCGGCTCCCCCCTGCCCCTTCCCAAGCTGCTTCCTGCCCTCGCTGGCTTGTGCCTTCCCAGAGCGAGCTGGGAGCCGCGGGAAGAGGCCGAGCGGGGGTTTCTCCCAGCTGGGTGGATACTCCAGGGCAAATCCGCACCCAAAACGGGAGCATCAGGCCCACCGCCGTGGGTGCTTGAGCAGCTGGGGGCCTTTTTTTTGGCTGCTCCTTGCGAAACCTGAGCTGGCCTGGGGCTCCGAGGGGACGGGAGCGCTCGCCCGAGGAACGGCCCTGGCTGCAGTATCAAAACCCCTGAGTACTTTACAATCGAGCACGTCCCGAGCGAAACGCATCGGGGTGGCGGGAGGTCGCTCCTCGGCCCGGGCGCCGCCTGCCCCCCTGGCTTCTGCACCCCTTCTTTGCTGCCGGTTCCCATAACCCTGTCCCTAGAGCCTGGCAGCTCAGCAGGAGACCTGGAGCTCGGCAAAACGCCGAGCGCCAGCGTCGAAGCCAGGCTAGGGACAGGGTTACTCTTCACAGTCTGAATGGTCCTTGTCACCGTGTCATGCGAAAGGACCAGTTTATTGTTGCAGCTTATTTTACTGAGGTATCTGTTACGCATCCCGACTTGACTCTTTCCCTGAATTGGATACAAAACAATCTGTTAGTCCCTGTCTAGTTCCAGTCTAAGTTGTGTAAAGCTTATAAACATTAATACTCTAGTAGTGTCAAAGCTGTTTAGCAGTTCAGTGATTTGAGTGCCTTTCTGTGCAAGAAAACACAATGTTAGCATGTGATATATAAGCAAAAACACCCATTACTAACCTCTGCTCCCCAGGACCAGAGAAGAAAGCATAAGGAAAAGCAAGAAGTCTCCCAGTCCCACTCTTAGGAAACAGCCCCCAAACCTGCCCACCCCAATCTCCAAAACAAAACAAAACTGAAGGGGAAAAAAAACAAAAACAAAACAATCTGAATGAGCCCTGGAATCTGGAAAGTCATCTCTGAGTCTGAGACAGTGAAATGCCTTGGAGGGCTGTGTCATCCGCCAAGCAAATGCCCTGCAGCCAAAGAGCAGCCCTGCTTCCCCACGTGCATCGAGGTGGTTCCTATTTCCACCAAAAGCCACCTCGGAGCAGAAGGTGTCTCAGGACATGCGCATTCCCCACCGCTTTTGCTCCTCCCCAAATCGTCATCATGTCTCCCTTGAGCTGGGATCTCTTTTTTTTAACAAGGGTGGCTCAGTTCTACCCGGGGGAATGAAGACCTGTGGAGCAGTACGATGAGTAAGTCACCACCTTCCTCATCTCTGGTTGAAGGGAGAGAGAGGACCCTCCTGTGCTCGGAGCAGAAATACAGCTGCCACTCAGAGAGAAACGAAACTGTGTTGTCTGCGCATCTAATGACCTCGGAGTAGCACGAAGTCACGGCACAGCTGAGGAGGCTGGTCCCGTGCAAAGGCACGCGGCCAAGCCGAGCTTTTGGCAGGCAGAAGCCACTTTGCTGTGAGTGGCCTGGGAAATGTGTAGTGTTTTTGCTAAGACACAGATTATGAAGCTCTGCAATGAGAATGTGGACCCCGAAGACACCCTGATGTCCAGAGAGGGCAGATCCTCTATCTCAGCAGCCAGTCTCGCCCCCTTTTTCCTACCTCTACCTGTCTTCCTGCACCATGCGCATGTCCTGGGACAGGACTTGTCTCCTGGGTAGCCTAAAGAATGGGGAAGCCACTGCTCTTTGGCTCAGCTTTGTTTTTCTTTCTGTCTTTGGTGCTACAATCGAAAATAAAAATAAACACAACATCAGCAAAACCACATATAAAAAAAAACCAAGCATTAAGATATGCCAATACTTCCTGAAGAGGTTAAAAAAATAAAACAAAAACAACCCCCCCCAAACAAACAAACAACCCTCCCCAACAAGTACATATCTGAGGTATTTCATCTGCTCAAAAAAACCTGACTTGGGCCTGGAGGATGGAGAGGACGTCACCAGGACAGGAGGGATGGGGCTCGGATCTGCTCTCCGGGATGGGGGAGATGTGTGTGGCAGGGCCAGCCCAGGACCCCACAGGAGAAGGGAGGATGCGTGAGCGGGAGGGAGCTCGCTTGGAGCCGGAGCTCCGAGGGAAACGGCAATGATTTCGTTTCTCCTGCTTCCATCCAGGACGTCTGATTTGCCTGAGGGCTGCTCTCGTGGTGCCAACCTGAAGGGGACTTGTTGCTTGTTCAGAGAGCGACTGAAAGAAGTGTTATATGCGAAACCTAACATACACATACACAGCACAGCCCCTCTGAAGTAGATTTCAAATATCACCTATTTTCTCAGTGCATGGACATGGAGAGCATCCAGCGGCTACTGAAGTACAGCCAAAGGAGACAGAAATCACTCCAGAAAGCCTAGATGGACTTAAGTGACAGCCCTTTTGTGTCACGGGGCTCAAGAGCTAAACCAGGCAGAAATAAGTTCAAGCCGTCAGGATAAATGTCCCAGTGGATGAATCTCCTATGGGGAGAGCAACAAGCTCACTTAAACTGTGGCTGAAGGCCTGCAGAAAGCAGCAGCAGGCACAGGCCAGCAGCAGCCAGAATGAAGCAGCTCATGGGTCTTTTCTTCTGTCTCTACAGATCAAACATAGCAATGAGAAGGTCCTCCCTGTGCTGCCAAGACCTCAAAGAAGGGGAAAAAGGTTCCCCAGGTGGCGGCACAAGCGGCGCTCCAGCCCGGTCTGGCACGCAGGGGAGGACGTAGGAACCCTGCACAACGATGGAGCGCGAGGAGGAGGAGCGGGGAAGCTCCCTTGCTCTGCGGCTCCATGACCGTCTGCAGCCAAAGCCAGCGAAGGGCAGGGGGACAAGGTGCCCTCACGGCTGTTTGGATTGTCGATACACTGAGTTGCTTTATGGGAAGAGTCCAGGTGGCTCCTGGTGCAAGGAGAACCCCATTTCCCTGCCCCAACTCCAGCTCTGTTCCACCTGCCTTGGTGACGTCTCGGCCATCCATCCACCCGCCGCTCCCAGAGACGATTCCCTGATTGAAAAACGCCAGGCGTGTCCCCCTCCCCACGTCCCCCCCCGCAGCAGGAACACAGCAAACCCTGGGAGGAGGAGGAGGAGGAAGAAAAACCAAAAGTCAAAGGGAGGAAGAAAGGGGAGAACAAAGAAAAGGGCTGGTACGGACAGACGATGAGGAGAGAAGTCGCCGGCAGGGGAAGCCCTCAGCGCCATCGCCGTGCCGCTGGCTACCGCAAAGCAGGTTCCTTGAGATGAGGTAACGTGTGCGACTCCTTCCCGGCTCGGGACGGGGCTGCCGGAGGCCAGTGCGAGCCAGCAGCCTCTGCCCCCGTCAGAGAGACCAGCTGGTGGAGGGCTCCGCGCTCGGCGTCCCCCGGGACGAGGTAGGGCTGGGCGAGCAGTGGGAGCTGCTGCTGCTGCTGCAGGAGCTCTGGGCGCCGGAGCCTGCGATGAGGTGGACGACGGGCTTCTGCGCGAAGAGCACTCCTGCAAGCACAGGCAGAGAGGGGAGAGCGTTACGGGGGCGCACGGCCGGCGTAGGGCAAGGGGGACAATGTCCCCGGGGACATCGCAGGGACCTAAGAGCATGGGGCCCGCTGCAAGACAAGCAGGAGACGGATGGACAAGGAAACAAGACAGCACATGCGGATCTTGTGCCTCAGGGTAGCCTGGTGCCTCCAGGGAACAGAGAGATCCCACCCGGCTTCAACACTTCTGCAGGTGAGGAGCATCCTTCTCCCACGCAGGCTTTGTCCAAGGCTTACGTGGAAGTCCCTTCCCTGTAAAGGTGGATTTCCCATTGGGTCCCCTCTTCTCTGTCATGGCAAAACACTGTGAGCAAAACGGTGCCATTAGGACAGCTCCAGTGTAAAGAGACTGGGGCAGAAAACTGAATAAAATAATAAAAAATCTCCCTGCACAAGTAAGAAATCACAGGAAAATAGCAGTCAGATGAGTGAAAAAATGCCATCAGCAACCAACACCAAAAGAAAAGGGCAATATCCTGACAGGCTGGGGGCAAAGAAGGGGGAGAAGAAATCATCTCCCACTGAACTTCCTAAACAGGCCACGTTTTGTACTGGGTTTTGGCAAAGGACCCTCTCCACATCCCACTCTGCATCCCACACCCGCCTCTGCCCGTCCCGGAGAGCGACCCCTTCTCACCAGTGTAAATTGTGCCGTTAATCTCCACCGACATGTTAATGCTCCCGATGCCGTTCGGGGACAAATTCAGTGCTGCCGCCGCTGCCGAGTCCGGTTTATCTTCTTTGGAGAAAGGGGAGATGCGGAGTTAGCTCGTGACCGTCCTGTCCCTGCGCTCTCCAGACGTGCTCAAGGGTTTACACGGGCTCCTCGGCCTCCCATTTGCTGGGAAGATCCCTAAGGAGCTGGATGAGCCCAGGCTGCAGCAGCTCCAGCGGCCGCTGGAGGGAGGGAGACAACCCCAAGAGCGGCCCCAGGCAGGAACTCAGGCCATGGAAATGCGGTTCCTCCTGGCTGGCCTCCAGCTGGAGACTTTTTTAAGCCATTATGGGCCAGATTTCTGCAGATTTGTGCCAGTGCCGACGCACAGCAGGGCGCCACTTTGCACTGGTTTTAACGGGTTTTAAAGTCAAACTCTCCTGGACATTTCCGAAAACTCTAACATAAGTAATGTGTAAGTGTGCATCAGGGAGGCAGGATTCCTTCTCTGTGTGCACAAATTCACGCTCACAGGTGCATGTTTTTAACTGCTTTCCAGCCTGCTAGGACAGCAAGGCCACCGTCCCTGGAAAGAGCTGAAAACATTGTTAACATTTAGCCTAAAGGTTGCTACTGAGTTTAAATAATCTCTTAAATAGTCTTTTCCCAAAGTGACTTTACAAAGAAGCACAGTATTATTTTTATTTCCCAACGGGGGAAAAAATAAGGCACAAGGGGCAGACGGACTTGCCCACAGTCCCCTAACCAAAGTGGCAACAGTGTTGTTGAATCCTTTTGAGGATTCAGCCTTCAAGGATGTTTCACTTCTATCAGTGTGTTACTATCTGAAGAGACAAAAACAGTTCCTAGGATTTTTGTTTAGGAAGTCCGGGGTGGAGAGATAAGCAAAGCAATAAAACAGCCAGAGGAAGTGAACACCAGCAGTACTTCATAAAACGTGCGTCCTCTTCACTCACTTTTTCTTTTTTTTTTTAAAAGTGCCTCTCACCTGGCAAAGGATTCCTAGAAATTGGGCTTCTCTCTCTCCAAATGTCTCCTGCAGTGCCACCCACATGGAAAAAGCTGTAACCTCAGCAAACATTTTTGCTGTTTTGAGTTTCCTAACCAGAAAAGGGTAGTAAAAATCCCCTGCAATTTCAGTAAGGGCATCAGGGGAGCGGAGAGGAGCAGGGGAAAGCTGCCCATCAACAGGCTGCCTTTAAACAGTCTCTCTGAGCTGATGTGCACAAAAGATATTAAACACAGGAGTGTCAGGTATGTGGCCCAAAGCAATTCCATGTCACCCCTGTGCATTCCCTGAATGAAGGGGGACCCAAGAGCACTGGCTGCAAAGAAACCCAAGCTGGCACCTGCGGAAAGCAGCAGTTCCCCAAAGCACCAGCCCTGTGTAGCAGTTTGAGGCCTGGACTAACCTCACCGTGCTCAACCCACACACGAGCTACTGAGGGGCCTGTCTGACAGTCAGGGGGATTCGTTAGGTGCAGAGCCTCCAGAACCCAGCCAGACGGTCGACAGAGCCCGGACAGGGTCATGTGTCGACAGGAATAGAAGGAAAATGACAGCAGGAAGAAAGACCTCTGGAAAAGTTGCTGCAGATGCTGCAGTTATCGCGGCCACTGCGGGAACTGACTGGCCCAGTGCCCCGTGAGCTGGTCCCGCCTGTGTGCTGTGGTCCCGCCTGTTTGACATTCCCAACCAGGAGCAGTTGCCAAAGACCTTTCTGTCAGCTTGAGGCGCAGCTTACCCTTGCCGTTGATTTTGATCTTCATGGGGATCTGCCGTGCCATGCTGAAGAGGTTGCGCTGCAGGGCCTGCTGCACGAGCCGCTGCTCCTCCTCCGTCATCCGCGACACCTTCTTCTCCGGAGGCTCCCCAGACTCCAGTCTCTCCCTCAGCTGTTCCAGGGTGGCTGTTCTGGCCGCCACGGATGCCTGCTGGCTAGCCAAGGTCACTGGCACGGCAATACGGTTTGGCATGGACACAGTCAAGGGCACCCCGTCACCTGCGGAGGGAAACGGTCGTAGAGGCCCCACCACAACCTGGCCCAAACAACAACGAAGGGAAAAGCAGAGGGGGCTCCGGCTCCGCAGCTCTGCGGCTGCATCAGGCAGCTCCCCAAAACACCCCTCGCCCAACAGCCAACCGATCCTCCTCCCAGCAGCCGTTTTGGTGGCCAGGAGCTGGGCCGCAGCCTCCAGAGGACCGTGATGATGCTCAGGGGGTGAGATCGCTATCAGCAGCCACTGGATGGCAGCTGATTTTCTCTCTAAAAAGCTTTCTCATCAGGTCACATTTCCAAGGCATCAAAATGCTGCACCATTCCTAGCTGAAGTTGTTGCTCCTGGCACAAAATCCCCTCTCTCCCACTGTGGCTGGCCAAATCTTGAATTTTAGCCTGCGTAATTCCAAAATGCCTCCCCACCGCCCTCCAACCTACTCTTCAGGCTGCTTCTGTAGATAACGAGGACTTGTTTTTACAACTTCATCCAGGAGCACTCCAAGCATTTCTCACCTTCCAGGAAAATAACACAGATCCATAAATCCCTGCAAGCAGCAGGCACGGTCTCTTTCCCAGACAGGGGATGATGGATGAAGACAGATTAAAAGCCTCGCCAGAGGCCTCATGAAAACAGCAGAGTCAGGGCCAAAGCCACAGCAATTCCTAGCTGATCTAAGACCTCTGTTTGCTCTGTTATTGTTCCCTCTTCCCCAAAGCTACGAGTTCCTTAACATGGTTTGGGATTCAAAGCAGATCTTGTACATGGAGGAAGAGCCCAAACTGCCGTCAGAATATCCGGCAGCTCCTCAGCTACCCGAGTGCCAGTATTCTGGGTCCAAACTAGACAAAATGGGAAAGCTCCGGGTCCCACCACCTGCCCCGCCGCGGGTGCTGACCTTTCCTGAGCGCCGTGGCTGGGGACACGCGAGGGCTGCTGCTCCCGCTGCCCGGCGTGACGCCGATGATGGGGAAGCGGATCTTGGGGGGGGACAGGAGGGAAGGAGGCCCCGCGGCGCCGGGCGAGTAGCTGAACAACGAGGAGCTGTAGCTGGGCCGCCGGCCTTCGCGCCTGTTGCCGTCGATTGCCGCCTGCAGCTCCGCAGGGGAGCTCAGGGACTTCTTCTCGCATTCGTAGGCATATAAGTACTTCATATACCTGAGGGGAAGGCGAGACGGAGAAGCTTCCAGTTAACCCAGCGCTTGCAGGGAAGCGTGTGGCCACACACTGCTACACCCACAGGGGCAGAGAAGAAGCACCAAAGAGTCCTTCACAGCTAAGTCCCCTAGAATTATACCAGTTAAGATCTTGGACCATAACACATAAATGCAATGAAGGAAAATGAAGGAGCTATCTTATCTTATTTGTGTTGGGAAGCATCAGTCCGTATAAGATCTTTCTAGTCCTGCTGAATTCTGGCACAGAGCTTGGCAGGAGAGGGCCTGTTGGTGCCAAAGGCTTTAGAAATGGCAAAGGGCTCAGAAGCTCCCATAACGTGCAAGAAAACAGCCATCGGCAACCTCTGGAACCACGACGCTGCTCAGGGCTTCACACAAGCTACGGAAACCTGGAAACTTTCATTCTGCAGCATCACCCGGGCCACTGAGCACCAGCACAGCTTACGCTGTGGCTCCAGCCTCACTGCGTGTTTGCTTTCAGCATTCCTCCTCTCCTCAGCTTATTCTACTCCTTTTCTTTCTTTTTCTTTTCCTTATCTAATCAGCGTGAGGTGCTGCAGGTTGGGACAGCGATCCTCACAGTGACCAGCTGCTAAATACACATTTCCCCAGCTTCACAGGGATAAGAGGCGTTAAATGATCAAGTTTATACTTGATACCTGCAAATCAGCAGGCCCCTCTCCCTCCCCGTGGTGCCAGGTGCTCTGCAGAGAGGAGCGGGAGCCACTCCTTGCCCCGAGGGGTTTAACTTCCAAGCAGGGGACGGCACAGAGGGAGCAGCAGCACTGGGGCTGCAGCCAGGGAAGGGGCGGAAAGGGAACGAGCGGGAGAAAACAAGGGGAGAAGGAGCAAGGATGCAAGGAGGGGGCTGAACGAAGCAGTTGGGCAGCTCCTCCCTTGCCAAGCATGGGGCTCAGGCTGCTGTTTCCCTCCCCAGCCCTCGTCCCGCAGCCCCGTTTTGCCGTTTGCTTCCCCGCGCTCCTGGGCCCTCCGCACTCACTGGGTTCGCAGCGTGAACGCGGCACTCGTGATGGACGTGGGCAGGTTAAGGCCTTTGGTGATCTCCCGCCAGATCTTCTTGTTGATGATTTCCACCAGCCCGCCCTTCTCGGTCACCAGCTTGTAGAGCATGTAGAGATCCAGGATCTGCTTCGCCATGATGGGGATCCGGTTGATGGGCGTTCCTGCAGGGAAGCAGCAAGGGAGTCAGAGAGAGAAACCAACGCCGAGAAAACCAGCGCGTCGGCACCATCGATCTTCTTTCTAATAGGAAATTCAGGCATTTCTATTTGCAGCCTGGCTCGAGGCCTCTCCGTGGGCGAGTAAATGAGCCAGAGAAGTGTAGCTACACGGCACGTCCTCTCCATGAACAGTCCTTTCCTGTAGGCAAAGCAATTAGCAGATGAATAATAACCTGCAGCTAAGAGCAACTTCTGAAACAGAAAGAGGGGAAGTGGGGACTATTCAGTCCTAGGGGCCCGGCAGCAGCACAGAGGACTCATTTCTTAGGAGCTCCCAGGGCAACCCCTGATAAAAATCTGCATCACTCGCACTGCGGAAGGGGCTGAGCGGGCACCCGTGGGGATGCTGCTCTCTTGCTTCCAACCTCTGCTATGTTTTATGCCTGGGAATGAAAAAAATGGGAAGGGGCACATGACATTCGGCAGCATCTGCCCCCTCACGTGCATTTACTCTATGTCCGTGGTCACAAACGCACGGACAGCCTTTTGCCATGGATTCTGCTCTTGCAAAGCATTTTCTTCCTTCCATTTTCTCCTTAGGAAGCTCCCCGGCCACGGGGACAGAACCCAGTATGGGCAGCGATTTGGTCGTTTTGTGGGTGAGCACAGGTAGGAAAAGCAGGTTTTTAACCCGATATGGCACTTTCAGCAGCACTTTTAGCAGGCTGGGCAGTTTTAAAAGGCCAAACTAAAGAGATCTGGGCAAGGAAAGCCCCCAAAAGAAAACGCTGATGCAGCAACCCTGTTATTGGGCGTAGGAAATACTGTGCTGGATCAAAGAGCAGCCCGCTCGAGGCCAGCATCCTGCCCAGGACAAGGGTCTGCAGCAGCCTTTACGGGAAAGCTCCGGAGCACGGCCGTAATGGACAATTATGGGATCCCAGCCCACAGGGGACACTTCTGCCACTGCTCATCAGCCCGTGATTCGGTTAATGCCCCGCAGCGGAGCGCTTTATGGCCCTTATAAATGGGTTTTATTCCGTTTAGTGAAAGGGAGCCGAGCTCGGCCCCGCAGATGTTCTCATTACCCGGGGAACTAATTTATTTTATTTTTTTGGTGGGGGAGGCATATTACGCATTAGCCCATGGCACAAATTCCCACAGGTTAATGAGATGCTGGGGAAATAAAAGTAAACTTGCATGGGGCTGCCTCAAATTTCACCAAATTAACAACGCTCAGCACCAAGGCACAGCGCAGAGCAGCCTCTCCGGGCTCGCCTGCTCTCCCTGCCGCTTTCCTCATCCCGGATCCTCTCCTTGCCCTTCCCGAGCTCCCGCTCGGAGCAGTGCCGGCTTGTCGGGAGCAGGGGGATGTTGTCCCGATGCTCCCGGCTCCTCTCGGTGCTGCCCAGCTCCTTCCCAGCGGATAAACACCATCCTCCCCGGCCTCCCTTCGTCCTGGCCCTCATTTTGTCTGGGCACGTGCGGTCGGAGAGGGGTCAGAGCGCGCAGACGAGGGAGGTTTGCGGCACAAGCGCCACCACGTTACCACCCCACGTTATCACCCTGATGCCGCCCCATGGGACCCGGCTCTCGCACCCAGCCTGCTGCAAACGCAGTGTTGTTGGAGTTACTCATCTTGGACACCCCAGCATAAAGGGGCTGGGGTGGCTCCTACTGCCTCCATCCTCCTCTTTCCCCCCAAAAAAGCCCTTTTTGGGCCTTGGCACTTCAGCACCTCAGCTGCAATGGGGACAAATATTCTGCACCCACCGGGAAGAGCAGCGCAATCTGTGCGCCCAGGAGCCCCGGCCGCCACCGGAGCTGACCCCGGGCCTCGGGTTACCTCCCTTTTGACACCTTCCCTTCCTGCAGTTTGCTTTTAAACACGACCTCCCCCTTGAAGCGCCCTGGAATTTAATTAGTAACTCTACAAACCAAGCTAAATGCTATAAATTTGTCTTTGTTCCCCCTGCCTCCCCCGACGCCTCCTGTAAAATTTCAGCAGGCTCAGAAATTTTGCAGCGGGGGCAGAATTAATTTTGCCAGGGCAGCGTTTACCCAGGGAGCTCCTTCTGCTTTTATATTTTTGCACGAGAGAGGCCACTCCGGGCAATATTTCCCTGATGTGGGATGAGTGCCCGGGGCTTTGGAGCTGGCAAATTCCCCACGTTCGGATGCGGAGCTCAGCCCTCTCGGAGAGGGGCTGGAGGGAAAGGCCCCCTCGGCCCCAGGGCGGAGGAAGAGGAGAGCGATAAAGGCTTTATTGGGGAAGGGCGGCGCGGGCAGGAGCAGCGCCGGGGGACGCGGCAGCGGCTCCGCGCCCGGGCGGCTTGTCAGGGCCGTGATGGATGACTGTCATCTGGCAGCATCAGGATTAATGATCCGCGGGTCAGAGGGCAGAATTCCAGAGGGAAAGGTCAGCAGCCGGGGGCACGGCGTCAGACTTGTTGCCTTTTGATGGCAAAGTCGCTTTACTGTACGCCCCCGCCTGCCCCCTCCGCAACGGTGCGCGTGGGGCTCCGTGCGCGGAAGGCGCCGGCTCCGCGTTCCCGGGAATGCGCCAAGGCCTCCTCAGCGCGGAAGGGTCGGAGGCACCCGCAGCCAGCAGCTCCCGCACTGGGGAGGTGGATGCAGCTACTGGATGATGTTTGCACCCTTCAAAAGCAGCTTAAGAGCCCGAGGAAGGTGTAACCTCCGGGTGATTCTAAAGGGCTGTTTTACCTCTGCTGCCCCCGAAACGAGGCTGAGAGGAGGTGCTGGCCACGCTCCGCGCTGAAGGCTCCCTCGCCAGCCTCGGGGTTGGTGTTTCCTGCTNTCCCGGGAACGCGCCAAGGCCTCCTCGGCGCGGAGGGGTTGGACACAAGTGCCAGGGCAAGCAGCAGCTCTCCGACACCATCTGGGAAGGGAGGAGGCACCCGCAGCCAGCGGCTCCCGCACTGGGGAGGTGGATGCAGCTACTGGATGATGTTTGCACCCTCCAAAAGCAGCTTAAGAGCCCGAGGAAGGTGTAGCCCCCGGGTGATTCTAAAGGGCTGTTTTACCTCTGCTGCCCCTGAAACGAGGCTGAGAGGAGGTGCTGGCCACGCTCCGCGCTGAAGGCTCCCTCGCCAGCCTCGGGGTTGGTGTTTCCTGCTCCCCATCCCATCCCAATTCCCAGGTAGACGGGTGTTAAACCGAGAAAACTGCCACTAAAACCATTCTTACCAGAGCGGTAATTGCAGGGGTTTGCAATCATTTTGCAGAGTTTTGCAAACAGTTTGCAGAGTTTCGCTCGCTTTCAATGAGGCCTCGAGCCGAGCCATGGCAGGGAGATCCCCGCAGAGCTGCGTGCGCCACGACTCGTCCTGCCCACAGCGACGCAGAGCAGTGAATCCCCCCGGCGCGGCTGTGCATTTCCTTCCTTTTTCCTTCCCTTTTCTTCTTGTTTTCTCTCAGGTCTCCTTTCGGAATGGCCCCTTTCTGGGGGAGACACCCAGCTGGGAAACACCCAGCGCTGGTTTTGCAGAACAATGCTCGGGTTCTAATAAATACCTCCACCTCTGGGAAAAAGAGCTGCAGAGGGGATTTATATGGGCTTTATATACATATAAAGTAGCTCTGAATTACATCTCGAAGAGATCTTCATGTTTCTTTGGGTGAAGACTATGGGAGTAACTGCTTGGTATGACCTGGAGCCCATACTCAGCTCACCGGATAATCCGCAACACAGGAAAACCACCCGGATCCTGAACCACCTCAGCTCCAGCTTTGCTAAACTCATCTCCGAGGACAAATCCCAGGCGGCTTTGTGCAAATTCGGGATTTCAGGCCCTCCCGGCCGCGTTTCCCATTTCGTTTGGAATCGGCCCCGAGGACCCACTCGGCGCCGCAATAAAAAGTGGCTGCAGACGGAAGGGAAACGACCTCTCCCCGCTTCCTCCTGGCCTTCGCCACGGCTGATCTAATCTCCCCTGCCTTCCCGGCACTTCCACAGCGGGCATCCGCGCCTCCCAACGGGAACGCCGCCACCCGATCGGCCCGCGCGCCATTAGAGGCTCCTATCAAAGCGGGAGCCGGGAGCGGGCGCAATCCATCATGCTCGACGTGACAGGCGGCCCCCTTCTTATCTGCGCCCTGCGAAACGCGGGCGGTTTCGGCTTCCCTCCGCGCTAAGTGAGCCCGACAGCAGCCCCGATCGGATTTCAGCTGCGAGCCGGAGGCGGAGGGGACCGCTGGCACCGGTCGAGGCTCTGGGCACCTTAGCCTTCCCGCTCGGAGACCCCCTCCATGCCGGATCCGGGATTTGCTCTCCTGCACCAGCCTCCAACTACAACTGGCTACTGGCACATCTGGGGCTGATATATTCACTATTGCCGCCTTCTTGGCCAGATGTTGGGTGCCCATGTAGCTGCCGCTGGGGTTCCCAAGCATCTGCCCTCTGATCTGAACAGAGAAGCTCTTCCCTACCCGAGGATGAGGCACAAACGCAGGAGGAAGATGAAAGGGCTCATGCAGGTGGCCCAAAATCAGCCTGAATTGGAGCCCCTGATGCCAGGTAGTTCCTCCGACTCGGCTGCCCGCAGGGCTCTTTGCTGCGCCGAGCGGGTCCCGCTCCTCGAGCCGGACCGAGGAAGCACTGACAGAAGGAAGAGCTTGGGAAGAGCAAGAAACAAACACCGAGTCTTGGAGAGGCTGCAGAAATCTGTTGCAGCTCCACATTCAAGAGATGGGAGGAAAAAGAAACCTCCGACTTGATCCCTCGGTCCTGCAGGAAAGAGATCCAGGCACTCGGAGATCTCTGATTGGCCGCGCTGACACCCGGGGATGCTGTGGTCGATCAACAAGACACCGAAAGGTTCACATAACGTGACAAGAGCTGCACAAACCCCAATTATTTTTGTCCCCTTTCCAATGCCAGCTCAGCTCCTAAGAAAACATTCAAGCCGCTCAGACATTTCCATGGTGGCTATATTTAAAACAAATCTTCTGTAGCCCAGAACCCTTAATCATAACTGGAGCTTGCAATATGATTTTTCTGGTGAGCTAAAGCAATATTCTCTCTAAAACCTCATTTTCCAACTATTTACAAGCCAGGCACTTTGATCAATTGGGCTGAGAATTACCTGCACTAAAGGTTTTCCAAGAAATAACTTTTTTTTTTTTTAAAAAAAAAAGGTCTTTCCAAAGGGGCAGGCTTTTCCTAAATTTTCCTAAATTAGACAAAAAGCCTCTGGAATCTCCATATGAGCGGTCTGAAATTCAGAAGAAGGGGAGGAAATTTGTTTCTTATGGGAAGGCCCTGACTTTTACTGCTTTGTGTAAATTCTTGCTGATGAGGCTGGGTTAACCCCATCCCCAAAGCAGGAGCTGGTCACCGTGCGCAGCCTGTGAGTCGCCCTGCAGCCGGGCTCAGCGAGCGCTGGGCATGGATCTAGCAGGGCAAAAGGGACTCAGAGAAGCTGAATTCAAGTTGTTTGATGTCCCAGTTAGAAGCACTGCACTCTGCACCTCAGTATTTTTCTCCTAGCATCATTTAAAAGCCTGAAAATACAGAGGATAATGCATTTCTGGCCCCTGCTTGGAAAGGCTCAAAGCAGAGAATATAATAGAAATGAAATTAGAACACAAGTTCCCCCTAGAGCATACGGGAAAATGGCTCTTCTTCAGAATACAGAAACATCCCAAAATACTTCACCAACTCCTTACGCGAGGCACAAAAGCCGGAGGTTTTGCTGTGCACAGATCCAAAGGTCTAATTTGGAGAGAGGTTATTTTGGACCCTCCAAAGCACGCCCCTGCTGAGGAATCTTTCACACAGGAAATGCTGGAATTGGGTTTGTTGCAATGCGTGGAAGAGAGTTTTCTACCGCCCAATGTCTCTGCTATTCAGGGAAACATTTGCTGGTCTCAGCGTCGGGCAGGTAGAGCCAACACAGGAGGCTGAGAATTTATGTCTATTGACATTGCGCTTAGAGAGCTACCTTGCTCGATCCAGATCCAAAAATACTGCTGGGGGTCAAAAGGAAAAACCTGTGAAATCAAAGCAGGGAGAGACGAAGAAAATTCCAGGGACAAATGCTCTGCAAACGCCACTTCACCTATAGATAAAAGAATCCACTGGTAAATGCTTTTGTCAATACCCTGGATTTGCTGCATTTCCACATCCAATCCATGCAGCCAGAGCCTACAACAGTAGGAGAGCATTAAAACCACGCGGCAGACTTACAAAGCCCCTTCTATGTATACACACATAAAAACCCCTCCGCAGAACGGCCACGCCATCTGGGAAAAGCAAGGTCACGCAGGAGCCTTGGACAGAATGAGAAGGGCTGCACAATCGGAGACGTTTTACGAGGACTTCACAAAGGCTCCAGACGAATGAGGGCGCTTCCCTGGGCGCTTCCCGTCTCGCTCACCCGGAGCTCTCCGGACCGGCCGCATCCCCGGGGGCTGCAGTGAAGACGAGCGGTGCCGCTGACACCACGGCTATATAGAGACAAGGAGCCGCCTCACTCTGCTCTCCGGGATCTCGCTGAGGGCCACGTCCATCTCTTGTTCCTGCTCCTCACACCTAGGCCTTTGGCATCACACCAGGAAGACAGGTGGAAGGAAAACTCAGCTTCCAGTTACATTCACAAGACAAGAAAGGAAAGAGGAGCCCTGTTGAAGGGCTCTGGTTTAAGAAAAAAAGGCGTCAGAATCTCACCACACAATATTTAATGTGGCGGTGCACTGAAGCCCCAAAAGAAAGGCACAAAAGGGGATTCTCGCCGTGAAAAAGCACAGATCCACAGGACACATCACATCACACACCTTCCTATAGCAAAATTGTTCCTGGGAGTCGTGAGCGTGAGGGGGACACAAGATTACCCCGAGTTCTCACGAGCACCGAGTGCGTTGACGCTCCTCGGAACGGTCCTTGCCAGTTCATCACAGATGTGGAGGGGACAGGGAGCCACCAAGGGCCACCTCTGCACACCTGGAGGCGGCAGGGACACAGCAGAGCAGGGTCTCTGCCATGGGACAGCAGCACTGCAGGGCCACAGCTCACACCGCGGGCACTAGGAGCCAGGGAATAAAACCTCCAACAAAGGCAGAGTTACAGCTCTCCTCTCATCTCCCTCTCCCATCATTATTGCCGCTGAAGGGCCATTTTATCACTTGCAGCTGTGGTCATTCGGCGACAACCTGCTGTGCTCGGAGGCAGATGAGCCCCGCACATTTGATCTACATTAAGCCCGTTTCATGGGTTCACATTTCTAGGTGCATTCCAGGCAGCGGTGCCACAGCCAGCCCTTTTCATCCCCCATACTATTCAGTAGCTCCTGTGAAATCTGTCATTTATCTTTCACCTTTTCAGGCTCAGCATTCGGTAGCAGCATCAGCTCCACCAGTGCCAAGGAAGGGCTGGCACTTTTCTGGACTCTGGAGCAAAATCCCTGTCTTTAGCCCAGCAATGTTTACTAGCAGGGGCTGCTTTCCATTCCCTTCAAAAAAGAGGTGCAAATTAAGCATCTCTTCACACGTACGAGCTAAGAAACCCAGCGCTTTGCTCTTGGGTGCAATGAGGCCTCTGTTTTATCCGTCTTTCCGCAGAACAAGGCGGCTCTTCAGCCTTGTTTGCTTTAGGACACTTGCCTGGCACATAACGTGGCGCTGGGCAGGGAGAAATTTAAGCCAAACTTTGCTGCATTTGTCCCCAGATTTTTGAATATATCAGAATAGTGGGGAAAGAGAAAAAAGGGCAAGCCCACCCGCTCATTGCAAAATTATCACCCTGCCACAGAGAAGAGCGAGGAGAGCAGGGGAAGAACTGAACAAGTTCAGCTCCCGTGAAACCACCCCGCATCCAAAATTTTATGTTGCTAAGATGCAATAACTCAGATTATAGACAGAAGAAGAGACGCATGTTGCTGTTCTCAGCTCAGCTGCACAAAGTCCTTCCTCCTTTTTCTTTCAGAGGCGTCAAAAAATCAAGCAGGCCTCCCCTGCCACGTGCCCTGCAGTGTCCCACAGGTGGTGGCTCTCCTGCATTTTGCTCTACACACTGTAGAGAACAAGGAAGTCTCCAGAAAACAAATCCGCTTGGGAACGCCCAGCTCTGAATAGCTGAACTCTCACAGCGAGCAGCTGGTAACCAGCTCAGCCCCTGCACCAGGAATGTGTCAATTATAAATAATTAAAAGGTAACAGGGAGGAGAACCAGAGGCATCAGGCAGGTTTCTCCCTGGGCACCTGGAGGTTTCTATCGCTGTCAATCACCCCCTTCACGTTATTGTTCCGTGTGCCAGAGTTTCACCAGAAATGCTCAGAGACAGATGACCAGTCACCTCCACAGACACACACACACCGAGACCAGCACTAACAAACCACCACATGGATTTTTGCCGATGGGAATTCCCATACCAGGAACTCCGAGCGACCAGTCTCTTTGCAGTGGGAGATTCAGTGCTGTCCTTTTACCTGGGAAGTGCCACATGTGCTCAGAGCCACCGACAGGCACCCCAGCAGCCACCAGGCAGCTCAGCCCGCGGAGGGCTCTAAATCCTTGAGACAATTACAAATGAAGCCACAAAAACAACGCAGAGCTGACTGCAGCCGCAGAATGTTTGTCTTCTGTGTGATACTATATATCTTTCCTTTATGAAGAGGAAAAACTTTGCAAGGAGGGAACTAAACTTTGTTATCTATGCAACAGAAAGAGGCTTTTGTGATATTCCAGCTGAGCTGCTTCCCACATGCATCATCACCATCACTGTATTGAGAAGAAATACAAGTTGTTGATACCATAAGGAGGAACGTGAGAACTTCTTCAAACGCGCGCTCCGGCATTCCGTTATGCAAAATTGTCCTGAACACAGAGCTGACATTCTGCGAATCGTGAGGAACACACATTTGGGAGGCTGTTTTCCCAGTGCCCAGATCGGGCGCTCTCATTCTGTGCAGATCATCTGCAGGGGCGCTCCCGCTCAGCCTCCACATGTCACTGAAATAGAGCACGGGAGGAGGCTCTGAATGGCTCATTCCCAAGGGGAGATCGGAAAACCCACATGGACACTCAGCCTTGGGGCACAAATCCCTGGGGAGCCAAGGACCACTTCTGCAGGGGTAGGAGACAGCATAAAGAAGTATGAAGCGAAGAGGCAATTGGATTCTTCCTTACTGAGCTCCTCTTCTCCCAGGGCAATTACCTCAAGTCTTCCCGTGGCTCTCCCACCTATTCCGCATGCTCAAGGGCTGGATTCACTCCTTGCAGCTCAGGAGGAAAAATTCAGACCATGGCAGGATCCAATTTTCCCATATCAAATTCATATAGAAATTCACTCACCCCTCTTCTGCATAAAGATGAAGAGATCATCCAGGAATTCTTTCCGCTCAGGGTCACTATCCAGTTCATAGAGCTGTTGGAAAAAATAAGGATGAAGGTACAACCCGCATGGAGACATGAAAGAAGCCAATATTGCTACTTATTTTTAATGAGAGTGATATGGAGTTTGTGCTGTGGGGAAGAAAGGCAGCCTGTAAGGAGGCAAAACAAAGATGGACTTTGGATCTCATCAGTGGGCAAGGCTGCAGCGAGAGTTTAAGGACCCTCTTTATGGGAAACTATTAAGAAGAGCAGAAGGTCAGAAAGGAAAGATGAAATAACCAAAAGTCTGGCAGCGATTCAGGGCACATCAGTGGTCCCTGCTTAGAGGCACCGGGGAGGTAAACGTCTCTTCCATTTCTCCTAGCCCTACAGTTCCCTCCTCCAGGGATTGTCACGTAAGTGACAAACTTCAGCTCCTTTGAATGAGGAGATGAAAGGACAGAGCTTCTGTGATGACTACTGCCTAAAGGGAAAGAGTCCTCTACAATAAGGCAGAAAGCAGCAACACAAATACAAAAGAAAAAAAAATCACCTTGGAACCAATTTGCTGCAGAAACCGTTCTGTGAAAATGCTTCCAAAAAGCTGCATTTTCAACAGTTTCATAGGAAGTTTATTCCCCAAAAGACACATTGACTGCTAGTGCTACCTGCTGATGTCTCAGAAGGGGCAGGGTCATCTCTTACAGCTTGTTCTCAAACAAAAAAATCTCATTTTCACCTATCAAGAAACCTGAGGAGCCATAAAGGAACTGACTGAGAGGGCTCAAGTTGGGCTCCCACAGAGGTCCTGTATAAAACAGGGCCCAGGAGTGCATGAAGGAGCGCTGGAATAAACACATTTCAGCCTGTCTCAAGAGATGCAGCTGGCTACGTGGCACTCATCTAGTCCAAAAGGAGAGGGGTTTATTGGGTTCATTTCCTTGGTAGCTCTATACTTTCTTGCACATTGAGCTCTGGGGAAGAAAATGCACCCTGGTATTTGCAGAGCAATTAGCTACACCCATTCAGAAAGGGCCAGTTTAGTTTAGAAGGAATTCCTCCGCCGATGTGACACATTGCTGCCACATTCAGACCTCCTAGCACAGTGCTAACCAGTTTCAAGAAATGAAATCCTGTTCTGCCAGCCACGGAAAGTATTGACCCAAATTTTAAATGTCATAATTATAGTGGTTCTGAAGTCTCAGTGCAAGCCACATTCCAGGAATCAAAAGCAACAAAATACCCCAACGCTGCAGGTTTATAGCCAGAGGGCTGCGAGGTGCCTTCAGAGCAGCTTTCTCACACATTCTCTCGCTACACGAGAACAGTGAGGGCTCAGCAGTCGCCTTCAGCCACGGATGAGGGAAGGAAAAAATCCCTAAAATCATCTTCCTGCCCTTCCCCAAAACCCAAGTGCCCAGGCTGACCTTGGCAAAGTCTCGTGAAATTTCTCTTCCTCGGCATCCATCGCCTTCATCGTTCCAGGTCACGCTGCCATTCTAGGGGTAAAAAGAAGAGAGAGCTGAAGGATTGCATGGGGAATTCCAGGAAGCCCGTGCATTTGCGGGCACAAGCACACGAAAGGAAGACGGGCCCTGGCTTAGGCCAAGGAGATGAGGAAGAGCAGGGACACGCGTGTGTTCTCCTGGAATCGCTACTGGAGAACGGCTCTTGCTCTTCCAGGTGAACGTTGGAGGCAGGGGAAGGAATTCTGCTTGGACAATCCTTATCCCAATGGATCACCAGGACTGGAAGGTGGCAAGAGCAGCCCCTGGCTGTCAGGCAGTGCTGAGCCCACCAGGCTCATCCTGGACAACCTTTAAACCACGGAGTTCACGGAGCCGAGTCTGGCAAAGCTGGCGCCCTGGTGCCCCTCGCACCAAGGGAGCTGCCAATCCCACCTGGCAAGGAGGCCTGTCCGAAGGCACTGGGGGCTAAGGGACACTGGCATAAATATACACGTTAATTAGAGAGGAGGTCCAACTCGCAAACCTCAGAGTCATCTGGTTGTGACAAACACATTGAATTACAAAGATGAATAGCTCCTGCCACGGCCAGCCAAAGCCACAGCTCCCCCTTTAAAACACACAGCAGCGAGCTGCCCTAATGCCTGCTGATTTAGTTTGAGCCAGTAATTCCTGCTGGAAAGTCAATTATCCAGCGAGTCCCATCAACTGAAAGATATTTAATGGGGGATTATTGCCACTTCTGTTATGTCAGCTGTTTATTACAGCAGATCAATTCCCAGCCCGCGCCAGGAAGGGATCTGAAGAGCGGTTTTGTTCACAGGAGGGTTCAGGTTGGGTGTCCCTTGCCAGCAGAGATTAAAACACAGCGTTTTTTGGCTAACTGTGGTAACATCCAGCTGCTCCAGAAACCTCGCTGATAGGCAACCAGTTAGCTAAGCTCAAACATCACATATAAATAATCAAAATACACAAGCCAGTCTCTTCAGAAGACTACAATTTTGCCTCCTCGACTTGATAATCTATAGGAACATGATTTTCAGTTGTACTCAGTTATAAATTAAAGAGGCAAAACTGTCCCTGGTATTAAAAACTAAACTGGGTAGTCTAAGAAGCAAAACACTTGCAAGGCACCTGGGTCCTGCCAAGGGCTTTATTCTGCTAAATGCGGACGGGGAAGAGAAGGGAGGTGAAAGAAGGCAGCAATTCTGTATTGTTGGTGGGTTTGAACTTGATAAAAATTCAGGGAATGAAACTGTCCATCGGCTTGAAGACTCTTCAAAAGTTCTTTTTCCTGTTTCCTTTGAAGAAGGGCTAAAATTAGAAAAAAAATCAGAGGACTGTTAGAGCTTGGTGTGCTGAATAGCAAGCAGAATGCGAGCTGCTCCCCACGCCTGGACGTTGAGATGCTCCAGAGCATGGAGCCGAACGTGCCCAGCGGGCAACGTGCCCAGCAGGCATCGCTCAGGCACAAGGGGAAGAGTCCAGGGAGTTCGGAGGCAGCTTCCATATCCAACCTCCTCCCCATTTCTGCTGGGGAAACAAAGTTACGGACCCCAGCAGCGCTGCTCTGCACGCGCAGCGGGAGCCCAAGAAATCAATATATCCTCCCGAGTCATCAGAAGACCTTTGTATAAGGCAGGCAACAGTGGCAGGAGGGAAAAACACCCTCTGCCAAGAGATACAGGTCGTTCTGCATGGAGAAACCTGCCTCTCCCGCCACCGCTTTGTGTCCAGGGCATTTACTGGTGTCGGACAAACTGCCGGGGCTCTCACCTGCCCGAGTCCNGCCCCTTTGTGTCCAGGGAATTTACTGGTGTCGGACAAACAGCCGCTGCCGGGGCTCTCACCTGCCCGAGTCCGGCTGAAGCTTCTTGCAGAAACAGCCATCGGGTAAAACCCCTCCTCAGCCAGGTGCTCCAGTGCCAAGCGTTAGCAAAAGGGCAGGGAATTTGGGAAAGGATCCCTGTGTTTGCAGTCCACCTCTGGGGCCTCCCCGGCTGCGCCCGACGCGCCTCGGGCACCATCCGAGCGCTCCCGGGATTTGCCCCTCCCAGGGGCTGCAGGCCTGACCTGGGAAGCAATTATATCTGCAGCTATTTTAGGATTACTCCCTAACCACCTGGAATATCTTATTAGAGGAAAGCTCAGATGTCCAGAGCAATTTTGGTTTCCAATCCCGCAGTTCAGGAGCTAGAGTTTAACCCTTCCGTCAGAGGCACCATTTTGGAGCAGGCGGAAGGGAGAATGGCAAACATCTTCCTGCCTCTTCCACCTTGTTCTTTTTGGGTTAAAAACCTTACCAGTGATTAGCCTAAAACCACAGAATCATAAAGTCACGTCTGGAGGACAGTTTCCACCTAAATATGACCACCTCAAGCATTTCCTTCTCCTACCGCAGTTTCATAGAGAGGGATGCAGCTAAAACCCGGCGGTTTTAACCGCGCCGTGACGCTGCGCTCCGAGAGTGAACATGGAACTGGAGAGAAATGGCTGAAGTTGGAAAAAGTGACAGAAAGAAGCAGGGCTGGAACGTGCCCCACGGCGCGAGGCAAGTACGAGCGCCTCGGGTTAACCGCGGGCACGGAGGCAACACAGAGGGGCAGCAATTTCAGGATTATCCCAGGATCCACCGAAATTCCTTTTGTGGGGCGAGTTAAGCCTTAGGAAGTGAAACAGATGCTATTATAAAGAAAACTGTTGTACTACAAAATGCTGATAAGATCGGGCCGGCTGCCCTGAGCTGGACCTCCTCAAGCATGAAGAGCCCAGTTATAATTAGTTAAACACGGTCAAAACTTCGCTGGAATCGGAATAAACCCTTCCCTCTCTTAGTGGGAAGTCAGTACTACTGCTTCAAAGAAAGGTTCTGAGGATCTATTAGTGATTTAAGAAAGGCAGGGAGGAGCAGGGAAAAAAGCAAGCAAGAGAATAGGCTGCAACTAGCAGATAAATTACCTGTTTTTACAAAGTTTTCTTTTTTTGTATGTGTGCTCCCATAACCTACTGACTGAAGCATTAACATAGTTCTTTGCCAAACAGGAATCCACCTACGCATCCTTCAGCGAACGCGGGACTCCCTGTGAATGTCTCTTATTCACAAATCCTCATTGGTTCAGCTAAAATACAAGTGACAAGAAGATTTGCTCCGTGTGAGCAGAAATTCTCACTGCCCCCCAGGACGCTGAAGTGAGAATCTGCAAGAACCCAACACATTCGAGCTCTTTCCACCTTCAGGTTTCACCAGTAGTTAGAATTTCTGCACGTTGGCACTGAAGCAGACAAGCTGCAATTACTCCTGGTGATAAATTTAGCACCTGAAAGAAACCTAAAATTAGACTTATCTTGCCCAGGCTACAAATGAGCAGAGAATCTGCTCCTCGGCCGCGGAGCTCCAGGTGCAGCAGGGTCGCTGCAACATAATGGAGCCCTAATGAATCCCACAGAGTGGCCCCGAGATGGAGATTTGGGGCAATTCTCTGCTGTTGTGTTGGCTGCTTTATACATTTGTGCGTGGGGCACATCAGCTACAAACATGGACAAACCTTGGATTTCATGCACAGACCCTGGAAGCTTTGCAGACATCCAGTCACTAGGTACGTGCATTTGCTTCCAAGATGCTTCCCCACCACTGAGAACTCATTTTAAGTCACAGATCACTACGAACTCCAAATCGGTTGCTGCAGCAGAAGCAGAAAGCCACCAGGATGCAGACTTCATTTAACCAGCCTAAAGGATGGATTTCAGGAGAAGCAGCAAATTTAAGAATTGAAACACTTTCTTACAGAAAATGGCTTTTAAGAAAATAAGGGGAAGAACTCAAATATTTAAGACCAGCGTGTGAGAACAATTCTCTCATTATATCAAAACTAGAAAGAGGAAACAAACAGTGAGTGACCTGCATATGGAATTAAACATCAAGCCATTGCATTGGGCCCTGAATATCCCAAATGCCTAGGAAGCAAAGTGCACTGCACGGAAGAGCTTTTCTGTTCCTGGGATCTTCACCCTCTCTGGATTAACGGGCATCTCCTGAGCTACACCTCAGTACACACAACACTTGAGGCGCATACTTGAGATTATGGAATCTCAACCACTCATTCCTAGACCCTAGAGCAAAAGCAAAGTAATTATTTTAAGCTGACCTACCTTAATAAACACCGTGACCTTTGTGAAAGTTGAGGTCAGGATTTTCAGAAGTGGCTGGTGATTTCTGAGGTTCTAACATGAGGCATCCCTAGAAGACAGGCTGGGCATCACTCTGCAAAGCAGACACTCACCTCGCTGTGTTTAAGCGGGCACCTAACACCAGCTGATGCCTGAAAATCTCGCCTCAATTCTACATTCCTCGAAGGAATGCAGGTGCGAACGTGCGTGCTGCAGCAGCAGCAGCTTGGGAAAAAAGTGCTCGTGCTGCTGGGTCCTCAGCCAGCGTCCAGCAGGAACAGAGGGAGAATATGGGAAAGCAGCAGCAAAAGAGCCCGTCGGTGCTCCCGCCTTTGCCCGTAACCAAAGACATCGCCGAGTTATGTGAGAACCCGCACGCAGCCATCTGCTAAAAGCCCCGTTTTCGCCCGCGGAATTAAAAGCTCATTTTTCTCTGGGGCAAGACAGCGAGTGCACGGCGCTCTTTCTCGCCAGGCCGCAGGAGCCCTCGGCTGTCGGCGCCGTGATGGATTTATCCGAGATTTGCGCCGTGCAGGCGGAGACGCCGCCTTTGGGGAGGCCGCCCGCGACAAGCGGCTCCCCTGCCCGCTGCTTTGTGCGCGCAGGGCTCCCGCCGCCCCGTGTCACGGGCCGAGGCGGCTCTTTTGTCCCCCAGCTTGTTCTACAATTATTTACTCGGCTGTCCGAGGCTGAATGGAGCGCGGTGCCGTTCGCCTGCCTCGCTATCACACGCCTCCCAGGCAATCTTAACCTTACACTTTCGAGATAACTTTTCCCCCAAGGACATCACTGCTAAAAGGAAAAAGCCACCCTCCAAAGAAGAAATCCAAGCAACTTTTTCTCCTCTTCTCGCATACCACAAATGCTCCCCAGCCGGATCTTGCTGGAAATGGCACATACCTGCAGGTTACTAGCCTGGAGCCTCAGCAGAAGCTGAAACAAAAGTGGCAAATTCAGGAATCATTTGGAAAATTTCTTGGAGAACATATGCATGTCTCCATCTGACCCAGGTTTTTCCACAACACAGGCAAACAAAAAGCTCGGTACCTTTAAGCATAGCTCTTAAATAGAAAAAAATATAATCAGTGCTTGCATGTGACAGTTGTTACCATGTAGCCTATAGAAATACATGGACAAATCACTGTTTCATGCAGCTTTTTCTGGCCCTCACGCCAGCGAACAGGCCCCGTTTGCCTTTCCACCTGCTTCTTCGTCACCCTGCGCAATGTCTCGCGCCGCGGGCTGCTGCTCTGCGGTTAATTTTTACCCTCTGGTATGCAGGCTCCGCTGGCGAACGCAAACAAGCGGCTCTGCAATATTTACCCGCCCCGAGGTGAATATACTGCAGCAGCATCATTAATATTTTGCACCTCCGTTTGGTCTTTTGAGCGTGCCAAAGCACCTTGCTAACTCTGCTCGCCGCGCACACAAGCCAGGGGCTGGACCGACAGTCCATCTCACACAGAATTTTATCAGCCTTTTTTATCAGAATTGTATGTAGGGAGAGCGTGTGAACCTGCCCATTTTCTTTTACAATCCATACACGAACTTGATATGCGTAAATTTGTCTGATTCCTTTCCAGCCTTGCTGGTCCTGCCTGCCTAGGAGCAGCGAAGCAGAGACTTGGCAGCAAGAAGAGGTTTTTTTCACTTTTCCTCCAACTCCGTCTTTGTGCACCTTGCCTTCCAGAATAAATTGTCCTGAAATCAGCCAAAGCGAAGCTGCAGCCTTTTCCCAAAATACTTGAGCCATGCTGAAACGCAGCCACAGTGAGCCAAAGCCATTGGTCAGTATTAGTGCACAACACATCAAGCATAAAATAATTCTCTGGATAACACTTTTGACACTGCACATCCAAGATCGGATCTGGTACCTCTGCAGCCATTTATCTTCCCAAAACACGACAAGCGCTCTGGGAATCAAGCCTATTAATTCAGCAAGCTTCACAGCACTCACAAGATAGACAAGTATTGTACAGAGGCACAAGGCCACGCTTGTTCGCACCGCAGCACCGGCCCGGCTGGAATTAAAACAAGCAAAGTCTTCATTTCTCAGTTTATGCTTTGGAAAGCGAGCCCCTCACAACCGGAGTCCTGCCTACGAGTCTGCACCCAGAGACCGGGAAGAGGAAGTTTTTTTCTGCCAGTCACTATAACCCAGTAAATTCTGAAATAATTTCTCCAGTGAGTGTCACCCGACCAACAAAGCCACCTCGTTCCCCTAGGACGGTTTGAGTAACCGCTTTCAAACCACGGGATCTTGAGAAACAAGTTCAGAGAAGCTCAGCAGCTCATCAGCCACCGCGGGCTTTGCAAAGGGGCGGGTGAGTGGGTGCTATTGTCTACACAAAGTTTCCTAGCTCAAAAAAGCCCTCAATCTTAAGCAAAATCCACTTTCTGTACAAAAGGACAGTTTGGTTTCGAATGGGCCTGAGGCTACCATGCACTCCTTGGGCTCAGTTTCAGTACACGTGCAAATGCTGTAAAACGTCACCCAAAATCTGATCAAGCTCTGTAACAAAGCAGCACACAAGTGTTATATTAACTGCAATACCCACGTACACTAAAACATAATCAAGAGAAGAATTCTTTTCCCTCTGGCACTTATCCACAGGCAGTGGTAATTAATTCTGCATTCAAAACACACACTAATCTCCTGCTGTAAGCAAACACAGCAAGTTAGTTCCCTCGCTCCCACTCCCCCAAATATGAACGGGCAAGTCCTACTCACGCGCGATCTTCTCTGCCCATGCCTAGGACACCAATCCCAAACTCACTGTTGCCAAGGGATCTTGCACAAAAGGGTTATGGTTGCGGGTGAGATAACTTGAGCAAGGTATTAGCAGGCAAGTGGCTGCACCAAAAATACACGCAGTGCCAGCCTGCCCCATTCTGAGTGGTGAGACAGCAGAGAAACGAGCCAGAACCAGCATCCTCCTCCTTTTTGCAAAGGCTGCTGCAGATTTGGGCTTAAAGGGGGGTGGTTTCTACCTGTTGTAGCATTAACAAGAAACCCATAGCATTAACGCAGCTGGAGCTCTTGTGAAATCTCGTTTTATGAAAGCAGAAGCTGAAAGAATGCATGGGGGAAGTATCGCTCTGCACGTGCCCTGACGAAGAGCTCACAGGCGCTCGGTGTTCAGAGCAGGGTACTGCATATTTCTTGTTTGGGAAAAATAAAACTGACACTGACCTGCTTGAGCTGCTCGTCCAGTCTCCAGGTCTGGCGCCCGGAGGGGGACCCGGAATATGTTTGCTTAGTAGTGTCTTTACCCTGCTCTTCTTTTCCCTGCTGTCCCCGCTGGTGCCCCGGAGCTGGAAGAGGACTGGAGGTAGAAGCCACTCTTTGGTTGTGCTGGGCAACTTTGGGAGCATGAAAATACTTCAGAGCAGCGCAGGCGTCTTTGCCAGTCCCATCAGCGCCGTCCTCGAGCTCTCCGCCTTCCCCTTCCTCCTCCTCCTCGTCGTCGTCCTCGTCGTCGTCGTCCTCCTCATCGTCCTGCTCGGAGGTCGTGCTGCTCTGGTCGAAGGGGCGCGCGGGCGCAGCGCCGGGCGGGCCGCGGGCCGGGGCGGCGGGGCCGNNGGTGGGCGCGCGGGCCAGCGCTGCCTGCTGCGCCGCCAGCTGCTGCGCGAACAGGAGCCGCTGCTGCCGCTCCCGGGAATCCATGGGCAGCGGCGCCCGCGGCGGCGGCTGCTGCTGCTGCTTCTGCAGCTGCTCCACCACGGCCTCCAGCTTCATCCCGCCGCTCGCATGGCTGGGAGGGGACGGCGGCGCCGCCGGCTTCAGCCCCGGCCTCGGCAGCTCGGCGCAAGCTGAAAGACAGGCAAATATTTGTGCGTGTGAATATAAAACGCTTTCATCTCTTCCCCGCGAAGAGGATAAACAGGGAGCAGGGCCACTGCGCTCTCCTGGGCAGGAGACCGTGAAACAATCAGCCCCATGTTTAACAGCCTCAGGCTCCAACTCGCATTCAATTTTCAGGCTGTTTAATTGTATTTTCGAGCTCAACACACTTGCTATAACCTCAGTTTCGAGCACCCTGAAGACAGCGACCGAAATGCCTTTGCCCACAGCCCCAGTGGTTCATTTTTGCCCAAAGTCCCTCACACTTACTAAATAATTACTTCTGAGATATTAGACTGAATATTAAGGTTCCAGTTCTTTTGAAAACACTATTTTAAGAGGAGATACCCAGGATGACAGCCTTGATTTTATTTCTATCAAAAAAAAAAAAATGCGCAAACCACAAAATAAAGTTCTTCAGATGTCTTTCTTAAAACCACATTTTTAGCTATTTTTTTTTCCCCAGGGGAAGTGAGAAAAGAGTAAAAGAAATATCCCCCCAGCCTGGAACGGGTGAACAGGCGCTGAGGAACTTCTGCCTCCGATTCCGAGATTTCCCAATGGGTCTCAGGCCCCGGTCCTGCTCTCCCTGTGATTTCCCAGCCCAGGGACCCCAACTCCATTTCGACTCGCAGCAAAACGAGGCTGAACAAGCAGCAAGCCTAACCCGCCCGCAGCCGCTCCGCGACAATCCCCGAACAACAACTACGCCTTTAATTCCCCAACATTAAAAATAGCGCCTGTATTTTGGACTTTGTCTCCAA
The DNA here is from genome assembly GCA_013389825.1 of Crypturellus undulatus. Taxonomy (NCBI): domain Eukaryota; kingdom Metazoa; phylum Chordata; class Aves; order Tinamiformes; family Tinamidae; genus Crypturellus; species Crypturellus undulatus. The sequence goes on from VWPW01016754.1 coordinate 31,239, forward strand.
GCTGGACTCGCTGACACGAGCCTCTCTCAGCTTCTTGTTTTGAACCCGAGAAGAGGCTCACCCAGATCTTGCTGGCTGCCCTCGCGGGTCACCGATACCAAAATACGGCCGGTTTGGAGAGACAAAGGAGAGGGAAACTGCAAACAAGCCCAGGAGGCTCCTCGGCCACCTCCCAGCGCGGTGTTTACGGTGCCATTCGAGGCAGCCCAAACCAAGCACTCGAGCAAGCCTGTTGGGCAGCGCAGGCGTTCGGGAACGATGCGGCGCTGCTCTAAAACAACAAATACCCCAAGAAATCCCGAGAAATCCTGGCTTCGAGAGTGACAAACAGATTCTGGCACCCTCAGAGCAACTCCAGGCTGCCGCACGGAGTCTTTTTGACAAAGCGCCTGCAAACGGCAGCGCCAAACTTGCTTCTCCTTCCCCAGACTGTTTCTCCGCGCTGTCTGTGGACGCGCGGGCGTTTGCGTCCAACGGAGCCGCAGCTTCGGCTCGCAAACGGAACGGCCCCGCGCGGGTTAGCGCTTTGGGTGCGGGGAGCAGCAACGCGGGACCGGGAGGCTCACGAGGGGCCCGCGCGGGTTTCTAGGACGCAACGAACCGCCCGGCCTGGCCTCGCGCACCCATTCCCGGGCTGGGAGGTGGAAGGCGGCGGCGAGAGGCCTCCGGCAGCCGCGGGGCGCGCGGGCGGCGGCGCCGGCG
>VWPW01016757.1:0-31332 GCA_013389825.1 Crypturellus undulatus
TTTCTGAATTGCTTAAAAATTTATCAAGTTATAACTGCTTTGTTTGAAACCTTCCATCCTGGGTCTCTGTACTGAACATTGTGCGTGAAAGTGTTAGCAAAGCAGGCTAAACAAGGGAGCTACATGTTAATCTGCTTGTCTTTGAGGGGAGAAATACGGCAGTCTGCTGCTTGGACACCTCATTACCTTGAGATTTGCAGGGCAAAGTGTTTTGGTTATTCACATGGTTTTTACTTTTGCTCCTCTGTCTGCAGCTGCAGAAGGGGAGGGTGGGTGCTCACTGGTGGGAACCCTGATGTCTGCCTGGGGAACAGGATGAGGAGAAGGGCGCTCTGAGGGGTCCTGGGAAAGTGCTGGAGAAAGGAGGGAAAGAGAGAGCAAGTAGCACAAGAATGGGAGAATCTGGGGCTGGTAAGGAAAAAGTGAGGAAAACAGAAGGTTTGCAGGGCCGGGATTGCTAAGGAACAGCTGCAGGGAAGCCCAGGTGGGAGAGAGTGACCCCATCATGGGAGGCCCCGCTGTGCCCTTTTCTCCCTGTCAGTAATTCCAGCCTGGGAGCTGAGTCCAGGCTGGAAGGAGGAGAAGCTGCTGGGCGTGCTGCGCGTGACGGGCATTACGGTAGGCGGCGCACATACTGGCGGCATTACGGCGGCGGCGGGCGCTCTTCTCGCGGGAGGCGGGCGCGAGTTCCCGCGAGATCGCGACGGCGGTGTGAGGAGGGAGATCCAAGCGGCGGCGGCGGCGGTGAGGGCGGTCCCGCGGCGGCGGCCGCTTCCCGGGCGGCTCCCCCCCGGCCAGGGCTCCCCTCACACCCCGTCCTTCCCTCGCCACCTCCTGCTCGGCCCTGGCCGCCTTCTGGTCGCCCCCCTCGGTAGCCGCCGGGGTCCCCGCTGGGGCTGTGGGGCGGCGCGGGGCCTGTGGCCGCGGGGCTGAGGCACTCGCTTTATATTTTATTTTTACTGTCTCCTGTAATTTCCGTAATCTGCCCCGTGTCTGCAGGGGTGCACGGGAGCCCGGCTGCCTGTTGGCTCTTGGTCTCCTGCCTGTGTCCCTCTTGCTCCAGATGAACCCCTTGCAAGGCAGAGTTGTGAAAGTCTGTGCAGGGAGCTGTGGTTGCACTTACAGAAGTGGCCTGTGAGCTTGGGAAGTTTCTCCTCTAAAAGCTGTTTTTCCAAAGTGATCTTTGGAAACAAGAGTCGGGTTACTGCCTTGTCTGTGGTAGCTGTTACTACCAGGTTGGTTTAGGTCCCTCCCAAACCCTGGAAGTGCCTTGGGGAGGAATAGCAACAGCCTGGTTTGTTCATGCTGTGCATCTCCTCTGGCACGGAGTAACTTGTACTGTAGCTTCCTTCAGATTCAGGAAAATTTGCTCTTGTGTGTTTGTGTATTTAGGGGCTGGGATTCAGGGGAAAGTGTATTTAAATACAAGGACACAGCTTTTGGCGAAGAGCCAAGCAGGGAGAGGTCTTGCATCAATCTCAGTTTTTAGCCTCAATTGTTTTCTGATTCCCTCGAACACAGCGATAACCTGTGAATCCATTAGCAGTGACTACAGGTGGGTCCTGTGTGCTGTAAAGAGGAAGGTCTTGCTCCCAGGGCAGTGTCTCTTGCCTTGAGCAGAGCAGCTAGTCTCAATGTTTTGCTCTGAATGTTCTGCTGACAACTTTCTGTGCCTTTGCAGAGCCATGGAGGACTTGGAAAACAACACCACTGTCTTCTCCACGCTGAGGTCCCTCAACAACTTTATCACACAACGTGTGGAAGGGGTGTCTGGGCTGGGTACGCCAAGCTCCTCTCAGAGCTCCCTGCAGATGCAGTATCAGCAGAGGCTGCAGGTGAGGGGTTGGCTGCTTGCTCATAGCTCTAGCATCACTTCAACATGGATATAAGCTGCTCCTGATTCTACACATTGAGATTGACTTCATTAAGACTCGACCATGACTTCATTAAGACCTGACCATTCTTTCTAAAATTGCTCATGTGCACTCAGCAATTGAAAAGTTTGCTTTGGGTGAACATTCTAGGATCTTTATTTTTTAAACATTACCTCTAAGTGTATTTCTGTCTTGTGAAAATTAAAGGAAAGTCCTTTGAATTTTCTTTCCTCAACTATATCTTCATATGAGCTCAGAAAATTAATTTGTAAGTTGTCTGCAGTCTGCTGAGCCTAATAGGGATCTTCCCAGTAAGTTATCTTATTACCATTTTTCACCTTCTTCTTTAAAGTTTCTTTGCCTTGGTATATACAGGAGACTTCTTACAGGAGGCTTGTGTTTTAGCTTAGAGGTGCTAAGCAGTTTTGTCCCCTTGTTTTTCTTTGTTTAAAAATCCATGTATTGCGGTGATTTTTTTTTTTTTTTTTTTCCCTCCTTCTGAAGGGTGCCCTTCTGTTTTTTGTCTTGCTTTGTGTTCATACTACTTGTAGTAGGATGACATCTTGGATCATAAGGACTTTACGATAGACTCATGGAATTTCTGCATTTTATTTCTTGATATAGTTTCTATTTAAAATTCTAAGTATAAAGTAAGCTTGTATTTGCTTTTTTAATGTAAATCTCCCTTGCATTTAGATTGTTGGCAAAAAAATGTGCACCTCCTGGTTACAGAGCCTTCATTAGATATGTCGTGCATATATGTTGCTTAGAAGTGAGGTGTTCTATTAATATTATCCGTGCTTTAAAATATTTTTGTGCAGAGCATTTAGTTATAAATAAAATATTGTAGAAAAACATGCTCTTTTGCTTAGCAGTTCAATTTCATGGGGAAAATGATCTCTGCTTCTTGTCTGGCTGCTGTTACTTTTATGAGGCTTGGGGAATTTGTAATTAGCCTTCTTTTAGATAGGAAAATATATTTTTATCAGATAGAAGGTCTCTGGAGGCTGGATGAGAAAATAGCTTTGAGGATCTTAAAATTGTTTCCAATTAACAATGATTTGATATGGGTTTCTGAGTGTGTTGTTGAACTCCTGGCCTTAGATTCTCAATCTGTAACTTATGTGAGAAGACACAAATGAGGTGATAATTTTCTTGCAATTTTATAAAGTACTATGCAAGTGTCAGCTGGATGGTACAGGGTAGGTGATAGCCATGTTACTGAAGTGCTGTTAATGATGTGTAATATCTCTGTCCACATATGAACTGACCAGTTGGAAGAACAAGCTGGGCAGATCCATTCCAAGTCCCAGCTCCTACAGGTGGAACGGGAGAAGATGCAGATGGAGCTCAGCCACAAAAGAGCTCGCATTGAGCTGGAGAAGGCAGCTAGCACTAATGCCAGAAACTATGAGGTAAGCGTGGCAGCTGCTTGTGGTTTGATGTCATAGACCTCTATAAGGACATACCTAGTGTGCTTATGTTAGTGTTTTAGTTGGAATCAGGGTTATGGTCTTGGTCTTGTGCTGTACTTTGCATTTGTATTGCATTCTGTCTTGGACTGTCTGCACTAGACTTCTGGATGAAACAAAATTGAAAAATGTACTGCAGGAGCAAACATGGTGTTCTCCAGCTGCTAATGGGTATCCAGGGCAAGGCTTGAGCTAATCTGTGGTAAATGCTCCTGAAAAACACTGTAAAGGCATCGGATTCCCAGCACCAACTGTTTGGCTCTACAGTTCTACTCATAGTATGTTTCATTACTTGTTGCTGTTGGCCAGAGCCAGTGTGAACATTAGCATCTTGTTTGGTTGTGGGACTCTGATGATCTATTACTAGATTCTGGTTTGGCATTGAAGTTATCATGAGTAGCAATAACAAAGGGACTGTCTTTTTCTTCTCCCAGAAGTGTTTAAATCTTTTCCTCCCAAGTGATTTTAAATTTTCTCTGGCACAACTGCAAACATTTTGTTTGTGTGACTAATTAATTGGAATAACAGCAGTGCCAGCTATGTGCTGTCAACGAGAGGGCTTGTGTTGGTAAGACAGTGAACCCCACTCAGGGACTAATAACTCTTATTGCTTTCTAGTTTTATGCCCATATATCTATTTAACTGTGTTATTGAAATAAGCAGTAGAGCAGTGGATTTTGTAGCATAATAAAGGTTTTATATGCAGATGACTTCTCTAAAAAAGACTTAAAAAAAACATTTTATTGTACTTTTCAAAGAGTGTTGGGAGACAGATTTAGGGTATAGTTGTGAAATAGCGAGTCTGTGACTAAATTCCTCGTTCCATCTGAAGTCAGGTGATTTTGGGATTAAGCCAAGAGGAGTTCAAATTGGAATCTAGCTGAGTCAGTTGCAGAAACCATTGAAATACTGATACAAAAGGCAGTAACAATAATCCAGCACTGTGGTAATTACCCTGCTCAGATTCTGTGTTTTCTGAGTCATGTGGATAAGGTTTTAGGAGCCCCACGCTGCTTTGCATAATCCTTGCTTACTGTGTAAATCCGTGTCTCGATTTGCTTTGATTAGCAAAGCAATTTACTGCACACTTTTCAGTAAGTGCTAATCAATTTGTGGTAGGAATAAACTGGAATAGTATATGAAGGGTTGTCAGAGAGCAAAAAGGGAGCAAATGTGGCTGAAAAGCCTAGGCCCATACAATGCTGGCTTTGTTGTATTCATTAAAATTACTGTGTTTAAACTTGGTCCCTGTTCTATTAAATAGGTTTGTACAAACACCAGAAATTGCAAAGGGGAATTTGTCTTATTAACCCAAGTATCGAGATCTGAGATTCTCAAAGTAAATTTACTATGCAGGAGTCAGTTTTAAATTGGAACACAAAGTGTTTTCTTATTTGTTGGGCTGTAAAATAAGCAGTGGAGTCTGTGAACCCATGTTGCATTCTAGTATTAATGTTCCACTCTAAGACACTCGGACTCTTCTAATTTTCTAGCTCCATTAACCTGGCTAACTCGCTTAGCACTGAGTTGCTACCAGTGAGATTTTGCACCTCTCTAGTGTGAGAGTTAAAGCTGTGGTCTAAGTAACACTGAGTTGTGATGATGTTTATGAGATTGCAGATAGGAAGAGATTGCTGTTGTACTACTTTTTTCCCTTGTTTGTTTATTTATTATTTCTTCTTTACAAGCGAGAGGCTGACCGTAACCAGGAACTGCTCACACGTATAAAGCAGTATCAGGAAAGGGAAATAGAAGCTGAAAATAAACTGAAAGAACAAATGGAGCTGAACAAATCCTATAAAAAGAGTATGGAGACAATGAGCAAGAAACTGCAAGAGAAGGATGACAAATTAGCTGAAGCTAATGAAGTAAGAAAAGAGTATATTTCTAATCCATTCATAGCTTTGGGTGATTTTGAGGATCTTGTGAATTGAAAATGACGCCCCCCCTTGCCCTTCACACACCCCCAACTGGAATCTCTGCTCATTTACGGCGGGATGAGTATGCCCTGGTGATGTCACAATTCCTGTCACAATTCAGAGTCCAGACACAAGTGAGCAACTTGGAGGAGGTTGCTGTGTTAATTCAGTGAGAAGAGGTTGCTTGGACATGTGAATGTGGAGGAGAAATGCAAGGCAAGAGACAGGATCTAGGTTTAAAATTCAACATAGGTGGAATTGAATAAAGAATAGGGAAAAATAATAGAGGAAATGGTAAGATGACAAGGTGTGAAAATGGTCAATTAGGTAGGTGGAACTGTAGTATGAATGAGACACAAGTAAGCTTCTCTTCCAAAACTGTCTTAAATGCCTACGTGTTTCATTGCATAATGAAATTTCAGATAATAACTTCAGCTTTTCTGGAGGAACCACCTCCTCAATCCTCAAATCCTCAAATGTTTCAGATACACTTGTTAGTTACAAAAGTATTTGTAACCTGTTTAATTTGATGTCCTGCACCAGCTGACAATCACTAGCTACCAAGGCCTTACCGCTTTCTTCCTCCTGAGGTATCACAGGAAATGCGATATTTCTATGTGATAAAGCAGGTAAACATAACATGACAATTCTCAATAACACAAATGAGAACAGTGATGGCACTTAAGAGAAAATAAATGTATGTGAATTTCTTGTAGCAGTTCCATTTCTCTGCCTTTTTTTAATTTTCTATCCATCAGTACTAGGATAAGATGCTATGTGTGTCTCTAGAGAGCCACCTGGAAAATATGTACATATAGATACAAGAACTAACATCTCAAAATACCTTGTCTGGTAAATGGAGCTAAGTGACATCTGTGGGAACCAAACCTTTTGAGGACCCCAACTGTTATTGAAGAAATAACAATTTGTTTGACACATGCAAACATCTAAAAGCTTTTTCTTTCTCATTTTGAGATGACTTTTGCAAGACTGCAGGACTGTTTCTGGATTCACTGTTTTGCTCTTGTGTTGGATTTGATGTGTGCATCACTGTCCATAATTTCCAGCTTGAAGATTTGTTGGCCCATGTATTTATTCTTTCTTTTTGCCAATTCAGACAATCACTGTATTAAAAGGGAAAATATCTGAGCTGCAGTGGAACATAATGAATCAAGAGATGCAGATGACAAGTCAAGACTCTCAAAAGCAGGAGCTGATGGAACGGTTGGATGTTCAACAAAAGTAAGCAGAGGGTGAATGACTGCAAGGGGGAAAGAAGAGGCAAACAAAACTTCACTCTTCTGCAGCTGCTGTCACTCAGAAAACTTTCAACAGCATTTGATTTCTACTCTTCAAAGGGGTTCTTTGATCTGGGTTTGCAGGTTATAATTATTGTTTGAAACTAGCTCTGAGGAGCAATCTTTACCTTGGGGGGGTAGGGAAATACTCTAAGCTAAAATCTTTCAGTGATGTCTTAAGCTCATGCTGCAGAGTTAACAGAAGGCAGGTGGGTGGAAAAGGCTAATCTGAATTTTATAGAATGAGCAGTATAAAAATACGCAAGCCATAAATCATAGTTGGGGGAGCTGAAAGAGACAATGAGCGTGTTCTTCCTTGATTACTGTATTCAGATCTTCAATTCCAAAAGCACTGTTTATTGCTCTGCCTTAGGTTATTTTATTGTAGGTGTATGTTTGTTGGCTTCAGAATGAAGGTTGCTTTTTTTTCTTGAACGTTTTGAAAGGTGTGAAGGTGAATGTTTTGAACTAGACGATTTGAGGCTGAGTCTGGGGCTATCTTCTATGACACTAACTTACATTCTTCACTAGAAGTATTTGACAATGTTTGCAATACTGCATGTGGCTGGTTCCTAGTACATGATTCCTGTGTGTTAAATGTCTCCTGTGTCTATGTTTAATAGAAAATGGCAAGAAGCTAGTCAGCAGATCCAGGAACTGCAAACAAGCCAATCATTGCTGGCAGAATATGAACAAAAGATTAAGGTAGGTAACCTCTGTTGAGACTCCAGAGTTTAGCTTTTAGGTTGTTTTGTAGAAGAGTGGGATAGTCATTTTTTGAAAAATGCTATTAAAGAAATAGATTATTTTGTCACGGAAGAATCTGTTCTGCTAGCCAGAGAGAGCTGAAGTTGGCTAAAATCAATTGGATGGACAAGGCTACCCATAATTAGCCTTTATGTGACATTCTTCATCTTTGAATCAATAGGTTGGAAAAAATTTACCTATGCTTTCTCTATAGAGAACAGATTTATATCCTTAGGTAATACTCTGGATGAATGCTCTGTTTGATCTTGTGCCAGAGCCTGATGCATTAGTATTCTAGAGCGATCCATTTTAAATGGTGGAGGATGATCCTAGCAGCTACAATTAGGTTTCTGCTGCATGGAAAATACTTCCTCTGGAGTTGTAGTTAGCTCTTTTAGGAAGTGTAACTACTTATAAAGCATTCAAAACCACTGCCTTAAACGTGAGCATAGAGATGCTTTCTGTCCTTTCAAATTAACACGTAGGTTGGTGGAAGTGTGTGTGTTTTCATTTTCTTTTCGTGAAAGAGAGAAATCCAGAGCAATGCTTTGCTTTGAGCAAATGACGACAGTAGCATTGCCTGCGCTTTCTATAGGGAAAGTTACACTGAAAGGCGGCTTCCCTGCATTCCTATGTGAGGCAGCAGAGCCGTGGGAAGGACAGGTGGGGAAATGGGACAATTGCAGTGGTCAGACTGTAATAAAACTAAGGAAACTTTATGAGTTTTTATTTTATTTTATTTTTTTTTGGCGGGGGTGGGCAGGGAGAGAAGGGGGCTTAGTTCTTGTAAGCTTGAAGATCATCATAGTAGTTCTCTTAAACTTTTGTTTTCCAGGATCTGGAACAGAAGTTTTCCCAGCAGGAGCATGATGCTTTAATTGTTAAGAACATGAAGGCAGAACTGGCCCGCTTCCCAAAAATGGAGAGGGAATTGCGCCAACTCCGAGAGGAAAATATCTATTTCAGGTGAAAGAAGGATTCAGTTGTTGAGAGGGCTGACTTCTCCTCTGTACTTTCTACAATTGCACTATAAGGACTTTCAAATTCCTGCATCTGGTTAATATGGTTTTTAGTGTGGCATGTGATAGTGAACTTCCATATGGGAAACCTTAGGAAGAAGTTTATATATTGTGCATAAATACTGCCCCAGAATTGAGCCGTGTTGTGGTGCTTACTGGATGACAGGATTTGAGAAGATCTATGTCATCTTCCTGATCCCTGAAAGAGCTTCACAGAATGAGTATTGATCATTTTGGAGAGTGATAACTATTAGAAAAGATTTAGTGTTTAAAGACAATGATGAACTCCTCCTATAGGGTTTGTGAAAGAAATCCCTGTAGAGAGGAAGGCAGCTGAACATTTGTGTAATAACAATTATTGCTTAGTTATTGTTACCACTGCTTTAAAAGCTGTTGTGCTAGCATAATGTTTGGAAAGTCTTTTGTTTAAATCTATAAAGCAGTCTGATATAGACCCCTGTAGAGCGGACTTTCTGGGTTTCTGAATTGGCAATTAATTTGAAACAATTTGTTTTAAAGTGTTTTTTTTTAACTTCTTTTTTTAAGAGTAGGGAACTTAATTTCCATCCTTAGATGCATGAAAAATAGCCTGAATTATGTGAGTATGTGATCTTACCAGCTTTTTTTTTTTTTTTTGTACCCTAAAATTAAATAATCTCTTAATTTTTTTTCTCATGGGTGTCTTATTTTCTTGGAGTTGTTTCTCACGCTCACTTTTAGGCCCAGAATCATGATATCAACAGGTTAGAAGATCATGTTTCTTGAACAGTTTTATTTCACTCTTGTACATCTCTATTAAAGTAAATAAGCAGTCTCCACACTTGCTTAGTCCTCACAGAGTACAAAACCCCTGAGTATCTGCTATTGCTGTGTTTCAACTCTGCTTTCAGCATAACTGAAGCTAGGTGTTCGGAGTCTTTTGCTGCCCGTCATGCTGTTTTGACAGTCAGTAAAGCAAATATGAAACTTCAGTTTGTTTGGACATGATGAGGACAGCCTTTAGAGTGGAAAAGTACAGTTCAATAAAGCTGCATTTTTGTAGCAATGGTTTTGAAGTGAAAGTTATAGAAGTGAGTGGGCTGAATGTTGTAATGTTTGTTCAGTACCTTATGCTCCCCTCATGTATATCTGGAAGTTGCATGTGGAAATTGAATTGTGTGGATCCTTAATGGTTGCCTTGCTTTTGGTCTTAGGGAAATGAAAGAAAACAACGGATTGCTCAAAGAGGAGGTGGAAGGGCTGCAAAGGAAGCTGGAACGCTATGAGAAAGTGCAAGCACAACTGGTGACTCTGGAGTTGGAGAATGAGGTGAGGAGCTAGGAACACTTGGTGGATGAGTAAATAGGGGTTTGCTTTATTGCTTGTCCTGTCTTCTGGCCTGCTTCTGTTTTGTGTTAGTTATTTGCTGTAATTACTGGGTTTAAACCAGGCATTTTCTAAACCTAAGTGTCAACATGAAGGGAGCTATGGCAATGGATGGTAGAAAAGACAAAAGGATATCTCCTGTTCAGCTGAAACGAAAATTCTGTTATGAACAGTCTCATAAAGGTATTTTCTTTTCCTTAATGTTTTCTTTGCTTCTGATGTGTGTGTGGCGTGTGTGTGTGTGGTGTGGTGTTTTTTTTTCTCTCTTTTTTTCTTTTTAACTTGAGCTCTTTCCAGACGTATTGTTGCTGAACTATTTGACTTGCTGCTCAAACCAGCAGCTCAGAATGAGATTTTCAATGAATATAATTGTCTTGCTTCCATCCTGCCCTGTAGCAAGTGTGTATTAGGTGGTTAAGAGTTTAACCTAAATGCATAAACTTGCTCCTTTGCAGAACTGTAATGATGACTGCTCAGTTAATTTGAGCTCTTTCCAGACGTATTGTTGCTGAACTATTTGACTTGCTGCTCAAACCAGCAGCTCAGAATGAGATTTTCAATGAATATAATTGTCTTGCTTCCATCCTGCCCTGTAGCAAGTGTGTATTAGGTGGTTAAGAGTTTAACCTAAATGCATAAACTTGCTCCTTTGCAGAACTGTAATGATGACTGCTCAGTTTTAGATAGTTCCTTTCCTTCCCTCATCAGACTAAAGAAGTTATAGGAAGAACTATAAGGCAAATAAGCCTTTGAACTGCTTATAGAACTTAAGGTGGAAAGGCAAATTGGTTTCCCTGCTACCAGGAATCTAGTCTGCCAAGGTCTAGTGCAGTGGGGATGGCTCACTGGGCTGGATAACACATCGCTCTGAAGTGGGTTCCATGTGTCACAGAGCTGTAGTGACTGGGAAAATGTTTGTGAGAGCTGGAGAATGACACTACAGAAGTCCTAGATAACAAGATAATGAAATTCACAGGAGAAAAAAGGAAAGATCCTAAAATTGAAAGGAGAATAAAACTATGCAGGAAAGGTGTTCTTACAACAGTACTTTGTCTCTGACTCTTCTTTTAATCTTCACCATAGAAACTTCTGGGAAAATTAAAAAGCTGGGAGAAGCTGGACCAGAGCACTGGCTTAAATATCAGGTATGTGCTGAGAGCTGAGGAGTTAGAACTCTTACATGACTCTCACTTCCTCTTTCGTCATCCTGATATCTGAAGCCTGTTGATCATGTTCTTGTGATCTTGTCATCCTGTGGATGCTCTTGCAATTCCTTTTATTACATGTGAAAAGAACTAAAAGATGCAAACTATTATAAAGTAATTCTGTGAACTGACAAGAATTTTTTTTGCTAAGTCAGCTTGATATCTCTGAGGGCTGGGTTCACTTTGAATTCTGTGAAGCTTTTGCATGTAGTTACATTCAGGTTTAGGTAGAGATTATGCTAGTATAATCAGTAAGTGTTGAGAAGCTATTTTATCTTTGTCCAGAGAAAAGAATGTGTTACCTATGATAACCTTCTCTAAGTGCAACTTCTTTGAAATCTGGTATTGCAGTGTACTGCTGGATCAAGCTGTTGCAGACAGAGGAAAGCCCCTTAATCTTCTCAGTGTTTTCTGTTTTAAGAAGGACAATAAACTTGTTTCTAGAGACGTGCAAGTACATAACATACTTGAGACTTTTTTTTTTCTGCTTTTTATCCTGCAGGATAAATGCATTTAGATAAAATTAGAGTTGTGTTAAATTCCCTATGGCCCGGAATAGACAGAAATAGTAGGAATCCTTTTCATAAAACTTGTCCTATCACACAGTGGAGTAAAAGCTTTTTACTTACCTCAAACTGTTAAAGGTTTAATGAGGTAATTTCACAGTGGGAAAGAAATGGAGACAAGTGACTCTGCCTGTTGAAGTCTAATAACTGCTTCATGTGAAAACACAATATTCGCTGTAAAATGTTAGTTTTTTGATTGGGCCATATTGTTTTGTTCTATTAAGTGTCCTGTTATGCTGAAGAGGGAACTGCTGTTGAGAAACTTCATCTTTTGCATGAAGTTTTCCCCAATGGAACTGGGTGATCCCTTTTCTTCCCTCGCTTTTTTTTTTTTTTTTCCTTTCCTTCCCTCCTCCTCCTTCTCCTAGAATCCTTACAACCTGTTCATTTTCAGTCAGGAATATGAAGAGGACAAGTATAAAGAGCTCATTTCTCCAGGAAGCCAACTGGGACATGCCAGTAGTGACATCTTGAGGGGTGCTAATTGCCAATTTCAAGAGTAGAAGAAAATGGGAACAAGTTGGAGGGTTGCCCCAAAGAGGCAGAGCAGTGTGCTGTTTACTAATAACTAGATAAGCAAAGAAAAGAGGAATACAATATGATTTCTCCTTTTCTCATTACTTTCTTTGCTGGGGAAAGATCATACAGCTAGTGGATTTCTGAGAGAATTTTTTTTTTTTTTTTTTTTCCTCTAGCTCTTCCACAGGGCTTCTCTTCTGTCTGTTCCTGATGACTTCTGCCCACTGATTGCCTGGTCCCAGCAGGCTTTTTGTCAGGTCGACTTATAATCAGGCTTTTTAGTGTAGTTTTGAGTGTAATTTTATGTAAAAATGTTTGGGAATGAGGGTGCAGCTTTTAGGAATGTTAATTTTAATGTTTTAGTGCTGGACTCCTGGAAACTTGGTAAGAGCTTAATGTTTTATAATGCTGACCTTTAAGGGGTGGGGGGAAATGGTCAGTAAGAGTTTACTTGGACTCATCTTATGTTTGCCAGTTTTGGACTCGCTTGCCGATCAGTTACTGGCTCAGTTTCTTCCATATAAAGTCCTCATTTTTGACTCATCTTTTTCCCATAAACCAGGAAAACAAGGAAAACTTTTTTTTTTTTTAACCTCTAGTGAATGTTGGAGTATTTCTAGTATTGTGTAGTGTTCTGTCCAGTATTCCCCTTAGAGTTACGTTTGATCCCTAATCAAGAACCAGGCAAACCTGGGCAAGCTTGGTGGTTTTCTCAGTTGTGCTGTTAGTCCTGGCGTTTCCAGGTAGCTTCTTGCCTGCAACTTACAATGTATATTTTAACAGGAGAACGTTCCTCAAAGGTTGTGGGATGTCTGGGTGTGTGAGAAGAGACAGGGAGTTGGTTTTGATGACAATGTGCAAAACTATCCACGAGATGGCAACCGTTCTCCTGCCGCTGGGGAAGCCGGTGCGTGCTTCAAGCCTGCCGGCTCAGCCTACTCGAAGAGGCGCTGCTGAGCGCCCCAAAGTCAGGCAGTCTAAGGAAAACTGTTACTTGCTGCTGTCAAAGCCTCTAAGGGCTGTTTAATGCTGCATATGTGCAGTTGCTGTGTCCCCATGTCCTGTAGGGCTTCTTTTTACTTTATGGTAGCGATGCCATATGAAGAAGACTTGCATAATTCTCTAATGACATAGAATACAGTGATTATTTTATTCTTTTTCTCAACCTGCACAGTAAATCTTGCATTTCCATCATTTCCATCTGTTCTTCATTCATTCTCTTTTACAAAGAGTTGTTCAAAACCTGCTTGCTCTCTCCCGACCTCCAGCCCAATAGCTACACCCTTGAGGACAGCATTGTTATTGATCTGATTTTCTTCCCCTTCTGCAGTATGAAGAAGATACTCAAATAGAAAATAGAGTTTTTTGTTTCATGAGCTTTCATTTTAAATAGGGTTTTTTGTTGCTCCTTTTCTGTGGCCAGTACTGCCTTTTCCTCTTCTGAGCCAGCCGGATGGTGGTGTTCTCCTTAAACAGGGCAACACTGGAGTGCTGCATGGTGCAAAAAGATAAGTTTCAGGTATGTCTTAAAGATTAGGCGGGTTTTAATTTAGATGCTAATAGTTATTGATAGTTTGGCAACTGACAGGAATGAGTGCTTTCTTTTTATTTAGCTGTAGTGGCAGAAAATAGCAAGCTTTAAAAGGCTGAAGTTAAAAGCTATGCATATTTCTGGAGGCTGATTGAGGTAGGTCTCAAGCAACAGAACTTCAGAGGGTTTCAGTACAAACTTTTTTTTTTTTTTTTTTGAGGAGAAGTTGCAAATAATTCCTTTAGCTTGATGTGGAAAATAAGGACAAAAGGGTTTTTTTCCATGTTACTTTACAAAATTGCTTTCCTCCTGTGGCTAAGCAATGGCAGGTAAGCACTGGAGAGATGGAAGGGTCCTTTCCTGAGGGACTGTGGGATACAATATGGAAAGTGGAGGTGATGTTGGTGTGTTGGAAGGGGAAGCGACTTACTCAGGCTCTTCTGCTCTGCTCAGCAGCTCCAGTCATGGTCTGAGCTTTTCCTGAGCTATGTCTGATAGAGTTTTAGTGGGAGGCAGGGAGTTATAGTGGAAGGCTTACAGTACAAGACAAATCTGGAGGGACACTGAGGTTTAACTAGACACTTGTGGCCTGCCTGTGGTTGTCCTTCTGTTTGCAAGGGTAAATTTCCTTAGCATCAGTGACGGTATCGCATTAAGCTGGAGTAGTTGTTTTGTGTGCTCAGTGTCCAGGCCTGTAAAGAGAAGTGCAGATTTGACAGGAATTCAGGCCAATGCTTAAGGACCATTTTCACTTAGAGGAGCCTGCCAGCTGCAGACAGCAGACACTGATCTGCTGACCTGTCGCCTAGAGCCAGAGAAGTGAACCTGCTAATGCTGACCTGGTTTTCTTTCTGAAACATCTGTGGGCTGGCTGAATGACAAGTCTTGGGGACGAGCTTCCTGCAGTGCCTGAGACCAATTAAAAAGAGGAGATAGTGTGAATGCGTATGCGTTTCCTCTCTAAGAAAGGGTCTAATTAAGTGGCAAGCATCTCTTTTTAGTACCATGGTTAGCACAGTTGTAATTTGTAATTACACAGGTGCTACGCTCAGTACGGGAAGTCCTTCGATGCAGATTCTGCTTTTGGAGTTGGGGGGAAGGGAGGGGAGAGGGAGGGAACAGAGAATCAAATGTCTTGATTCTGCGTTTAGTGTGGATTACTGTGCTTTTTCTTGGTGAATAGAAAAGAAGGGAGAATATTGGAGATCTCTACTTTCTTTGAATCTTGATTATCTGTGCTTAGTTATCTTGCACTCTCTTCTCTCCAAGGCGTTGAATGTCTTTCCAGTAGTGAATGGGGCTCGTAATCTTCTCCTTTCTCACAAGGTAGTAATTTACCTTTCTCTGAATGTCCATTATGAATAAGTAGTTGCTGTTTTTGAAATAAATAAAAACCTGACAGATATGAAGTGGTGCATGTTAAAATATTTTCTATCACTCATGAGTTTCTGGATCCTCAATTTTAACCAGTCAGGGCAAGATGGAAGGTCAGTACTGCCAGTTCTAGTAATACCATCGTTGCAGCATAAGCACTTCATAGCTGAGCAGATATCTCTATTGGAGTGGCCTGTGGCAGCCTTCTGATCTTTCATCACCAGTCGTGAATCTGATAATTAAGAGCTTTTGATGCTGTCTGCTCACAGGGACTGGACAGCTGATCTGATCTTAAATGCTAATTTCTATGTTTTTTGGAGAGGAGAGAGGAAGAATCTAAGTTGGCTAATGGTAAACCCCTGCTTTAGAGGTAAATCTCTAATTGGAGAAGAAGATGGCATGAGGAGACAGAAACTTCATTTTGTGCATCTCAGTTGTGTAGATGATTGTAATTTATGATCTGTGAACATACTGAAAATTGCATGACGGCTGTTGACAAGATTCCCAATGTAAAACAAGATGTCTCATTACAGCGGGATTTCCCTGGGTACCAAAAAAGATGATGAGTCCTGTATGTAGGGAAATCCTTTAATTAAAAAGGGAGGGGGCAAAAGAACTTGTACTTCAGAGGGTATTTCCCCCCCCCCATTTTTGCAATCTTGACTGACCCTCATGAAAGGATCATATGTGGTTCTCCTGTGTGAATATAGTACTATATTTTACAGTTATCAAAAACTTTATTTTATCATCAAAAATATTGATTTCTAATGAAGATAAGAGTTTGATAAATATTGAAAGAAAAATTCACTTTGTGAAGAAGGTCTGCTTATGCAGCCTGCTAATATTTTTGCAAAAATCTCTCAAAATGAGGATTTTTGCTGGCAAATGCTTTGGTGCTACCTGCTCTTTCATGTTTTGGCTCTGTGAGCATCACAACTGAAAGAGGTGATGCTGCATGGCAAAAAGGGTTATCTAAAATGGAAAACGGGTCAGTTTTCAGCCAGATCAGTTCCCTGATCTGGTTTTCTATGTGCTTACATAAAGGTTTATGCTAGTTGAGAGTAGGATAAAGTAAGCAAGAGTGAGCATCTAGAGGTGATGATACGTGATTTAGAAAGGGAGTTGTGTGTTCTCTTTTTAAGATTTGTGTGTAAAAGATAACATTGCTTTGGAAGCATTAAAATCTTGAGGGAGAAGTACCTGAATAATTCCAAGGAGGACTTTTGTCTTAGAAAGTGAAATGGAATTTTCAACATAAAACTAATTCTGGTTGTTTTTGCAATTCTTTTTAATGTTTACTGAAGCCACCATTCTTTAAGTGACAAGTTCTTGAAGTAGGTTGTCATCCATTGAATGTGACATGCAGCATATGCTGCAGTTTGACTTGAATCTCTTCTGTTCCTAGTTACCTTGTTGTCTTACCTTAGAAAATACATTATTCTTCTTTTTCCACAGTGCCTTAGGGTTTAGCTTTCCCTAATAGAATGATTTCTGTGTGTGGTGGGAGGAACAGTCCTTTATTAGCTGAAAACCTTAAGCTCCAGGTTTTAGAGTATTTGGATTTGGGGAGAATTAAGGCCTCTTTAGGTATTGGTATTGGAATTGATTGATTTAAACTTAATGTTTGCAGGCCTAATGTCAGTTCTTTGCTTTAGCATAAAGTTTAGTCTTCTGTGATTTTCAGGATGCTGATTCACTTGATTAATATTAATATGGCAGCCAGATGTACTTCTGTTCTTAGAGTTATTAAAATGTTGTAGATCTGTTTCTGGCAGTGCAATATTGAAATGCTTGGCAAAGTTTCCTGCTCTAGCATCTTCCTATCCAATATTAATTTTCTCCAAAAACACTGTATTTCTTTTTGCTGTTCAAGACAGTAGTGATCTTTTGCCTTTGCTATTATGCCTTGATTTCCATTTGAATACCTCAGAGTTCTGTAATCAGAGGAAGAAGTAATCAGCTCACATCAGAAACGGGTGTCCATCCTTGCTTTGCATTTCAAAGCCCCGTGAGCAGCTGAAGAAATTTTTCAGGGAGCACCGACCTAGCTTTGTGGAGCTAGAGAGAGCTTCCGAATGCTAGTTTGGATGGGTCTGTCTACCTTGTTTGTTATGGGGTGTTTGAGGACCTCGAGTGGATCTCCTGCAGGAGAGGCCATGGAGAAGAAGAGGCTGGGGAGACGGCAGATGAGAACTTTGCTTTGGAAGTGAAGGTGACAACGGACCTCTGTCCATTGCAGAAACAAGTGTTGCTTCTCTTTAATGCTTTATTATTATTATTTTAAGTCAGAACATAGACATTTTACCTGCCTGAATAGGGGTGGTGTTTCCAAACAAATAAATTTAAGATGGGAGTAGTTTTAGAAAAGTTAAGTGGGTATTTTCTGCTGCATAGCGGGTACTCCATTTGCCTCCAGGGACCCAGCAATCCCATGCTCCCTTTTGTGTTGCTGCTGTTCCTTGCAGGTAGCATTACAGATGCTGCTGAAAAACTCTTGGGTAGAAACTTCTTCCCAGCATGTAGTGACCCTTGTTACATGTAAATAGCTTGAACTTTAGATCTTCATTCTCCTGCAAAGAAGAAGCTTTTCCAAAGCACAGACACTTTTATAAAGAGCCACTTTACTTATATTAAACAGTCCTGCTTGCCTTAAAGTGAAATTATCATTTAAATAGCAAAGACTAATCAGTAAGGGGATGACTTGCTACTGTCAGAAGGTTCAAATGCTCCTGCTTGATTTTTATTCAGCCTCCCGTTTTGTCGTTTCTACACACTCAATAACCACTACAATCTCTAGCTCATTTTTAATTTTAACTTTCTGTTTCCATTATAGTATCCTTCAGATTTTCAATTCTAAATTCTCTGCTGGGTCTGTCAACGTGCTGTGCCTTCCCTCTCCTGCAGATGTGCTGAGTATTAGACCTAATCTATCCTCAAAGTCTTTATTTTTGCTGGGAGGCGGTTTAACAAAAATATAAAAATGTAAAGGCATATTGAAGCTTTTTTTTCTTTTTTCTTTTTTACAGGATAGCAATGCCTTTCCAAAAGGCAAAAATACACAGACCTTTTCTAAATAAAATCAAAGTGCCTCGTTAAGTATTTAAACTCTAATATTTTGCTGCTGTCTTACACTAGTGGACCTAGCCTTTTGGTACACGGCAAAGGATATTCTTTTATCACTTGATCGTGCAAGTACCTAAATAGATCGTGCAAAACTAGCATAGTAGCTTTCTTTGCCTATAAAATTGTTCTCTTTCCTTTGCTAAATAACCAGTTTCATTTAACTGAACATCAGTAGGACACTTGATCAAGAGACCTACTTGGGAAAGTATAAGCTAGATAGGAGAAGATGGAAATTATAGAATCATAAGATGTGTAAGGAGCTGTCTAAGCAAGGATAGTTTTAGTAATGTAGAAAATGAAATGGGGGGAATAATAAAATTGCTCAAAGATTAGCCCTAGAATCTGCTTTATTTAATGTTTTTCTTAATGATTTTGGTGCAGAAAGTTGGTGTGTGCTGATTAAAACTTGACAAATGATGCCAAGTGCAGGGGACTCGTAAATACATAAAAGCTGGATATGCAGAGCTGAATGACCCTAAGGATTAGAATAAAGTGGAACAAAATGCAGTGATACAAAGCATGAGGCTGCCTGTATTTGGAAGCTGAATGCAAACTTCTGTAAAATGTAGCACATCCAATGGCAATCACTAGGACCAAAACAGTGTTGCTGGTCTATGGTAAGTGTCCTCTGTGTGTGTGTGTCAGGATGCAGCAGGAGAAAAGCTTCTGCAGAGAGGAAAACGTGCACGTGTGTCTGTCTGCGGCCTGGGAAATGCTCCTGGGAGCTCTAATCTTTATGGTGAGAGACAGACTGAAATGAAGTGCAGAAAAGGGTTACTGGTAGGAGTTGGAGAGACTTAAAACAGTGGTGGCTGGAGGCTTTGGGCTGTTCTGTGAGTCTGGCACGAGACAGAGTTGGTGCCTGGGCATGGGAATGGTGGAGTGGAGGAGAAGGAAAGGTGGATCAATACCTGGGAGGAAAATATCTACACTAAAGATTAACATTGGCATTTAGATCAAATGAGTCTAACCTTGCTATAATATAGCTAGAAGGAGGTGCTAAACCTGTGAGAAGACTTAAGTCCTGAATGAAGCATCCAGTGGGATCAGAAGCATAAAATCTCCTGCTTCGAAGATGAAGCTGCAGGAGGTTAGGAAGGAGATCACTGGGCCTCATAACTTCAAGCGCCCAGACAGCCTTTTCAACCCTACATTCATATGAAGTCTATGTACAATGAGCAGCAAAGGGAGCAGGCTCAGGACTGTGAAGACTCGGTTTTGAATCCCAGGCACTATTTAATATGAAAATTACAGTTGGGTAAGAAGATTTCTTAAAAAATAAGATTAAGCCATTTCTATCTTTGTGCCCTGATGCACATTCTGCACAGCAAGTGGCAGTGATGTGGACAGGAACCTCAACTGTGAGAACAGCCAAATTCCTGTAGAGAAATACGCACTTTACTGCAAAATATGAGGAAAAGTACTAAAACAGGTTAACTGCACGCGTAGGTAAGACCCAGCTATGATGTGCATTACCTGACAAGAATTTCTGAGTCTGATGCAGCTTATCTTGATGGCATATTGAAAATAGTTATTACTGGTTAGTGCTTAACCTCATCAGTGCCTAGAACAAGGATTTATACTTCTGAAGACATAAAATTTATTACTTTTGTTTTGTTTGGAGTGCAGGTGGGAGTTCTCTGCTGGATCAGCCAGAAAAGTTTTAATTTCCTGTTTTAATTGTACTTATACGGTAGCTAGCACAGCAGCATCAGAATGGGGAGACAGAAGATTGGAAATGTATGAATATTTAAAGCATTTGGTTTTCTAGCATCTTTAAAATGCTCCTAGCTCTAACAAGCTAGCTTAAATGCCATGTAATACTATTATATAAGCCCTGTCCTTAAGCTAAAATCTCTTCTCCTTTGGGACCTCTTTGCCAGTGAATGCTTTTGATCAAAGCATCTCTTTACCTGGGCTGTATTTGCTTTCCTCACAAGCTGAGCTATTAAAGGAGTACGCTTGTAGATAAACATTTGCATATGCATCATTGTTTGGAGAGAAGCAATTAATGTGGCTTCTAGTAGCAAAAGTACAGCATGATATAGTCAAACAGTTATTAAAGGGGCTTAGTGAACTTGAAATATTAGTGCAGTGGAAGATCAAAGTGGTTTGTGCCTCAAGGTTCCTCAAACTACTTGTGTTTATGTAAGTGTTTTGTTATTTTAAAATAAATAACAGGGCACAAATTGCCATGTTAGATCAGATTACTTACTAATCCATATCTGGACCAGTGTTGGAAATGATCAAATTCTGGTCGAGATAAGAGGATTGAGAGTAACATGCAGGACATGAAGTAGGCTTTGTATGAAAGTGTGCTAACTCTCTCCAGAATGATCATGCCTGACTGTATAACATATTGGATATTTTATCCTAACCCCATGCACGCCTGCCCCAAGTGTTTTTTTTAAACTTGCAAATGAGAGGCATTGTACATTAGGTTCAAGAAATAAATAGAAAAAGAGTTAGAATTTGTATTGTTTCAAGTATGGAAGATTATAAGTACAGAATTAAATAATGCTTAACAAATGTCAATCCTTTACGTGGGTAGAAGCACAATTCTTAAATCGCTGTGATTGCTGTAAGTGATGCCTTTTTTTCCGCTTGCAGATTTATCTGGAGAGGGAAAATCGACTTTTTTTTTTTTTTTCTGTCTTAGCCTTGTGATGTGCTGTTTTTCCTGTGGCCTGCCTAGGTGTTTGGTTGCGTGTGTACCCTGTGCCTAAGAGTGTTACATGGCTTCATGGGCCTTTGTCATTTGTCCCCTAGAACTGAGGAGGGAGAGTTGTGGGCTGGAAAGAGCAGCCTGATGTGAGTAACCCGAACGAGCACAGACTCTAAACCATTGAGAGGTCTGGACCTGGGAAAATTAGAAAAGTTTATATCTTGAAAGCAAAGATGGAAGGTGATGGGGACTCTGGCTGGTCTGTGAAATAGTTGCTGGAAGTAATTTTTAAAGGACTGACTTGGGCAGCTGAAATCAAGTCTTTGGGGATGCTGCCTTCAAATAAGGCTTGCTGTGGATTTAAAATGTATAAAAGCAGGTGGAAAATTAAGCCCAGCCCTCTCAACAGGAGGAAAATGAAAGCTTCCTGCCGCTATCTGTAGATGGGGGAAGTGGAAGTATATGGAGTCTTCTGTCCTCTCCTGCTGCTGGCTTATAATGCAGGGAGCATGCTGATTGAATGTTTTTTTGTTGTTGTGGGTTTTTTTTTTTTTGAAAGTTTTAATGGTGGCTATTTAATTATTTATTTATTGCTAAATGGCTGCTCATGCACTGAAATATTCTGGCTATCCCTTGGCAATGAAGTGTTCCTTGTAACAATCACATCCGTGGAGAATGGCACTCCTGCAAGAGGACCATCCACTCCAGAACAGTGTGTTTGAAACCTCTGTGCACTGACATATCTCTCACTTTACACTGTCCTGCTATAAAGCAAATTAGGATCTGCCAGAGCTCTGATCTTCCAGTCTAGGTGCAGTGTTGGCCTTTCTAGAAATGTCTTTCATGATCTTGAGCATCTCTTCTTTCTGTTTTGGCTCTCTTTACCTGCTTTTTTTTTTTTTTTTTTTCTATATATCATTCTTAACTCTTACCAGCAGGCTTTCTGTGTCTCTTTGAAGATAATGGGCAGCTATTACAAGAATCATTTTCTAGCATAGGTTATTCTTACTGGAGTAGTTTTGAAATGTAGTTACTTGTTTAAACTGTTCTAGAGATACTCTGATGCAAATAGCAGGTCAGGCTCTCTGAAAGTATGAAGGGAAGGTTTACTGGAATAGGAATAAATACAAAATTCTGGATTTTCCTGAGTTTTATTTCCTGTGACCAAGTTAAATATCTTCTGCTTTAATGAAGCAATCATTCTAGTTCTGTAATATACAACAAGCTGTTTAGTGAGGGCTCAATATCCTTCTCAGTTTTCTTAGGAAGGCAGTTATGAGGATATCTGGGTTTCTGTCTTGAATATATTCAGTATCAGCATCCTCAGTTAGAAAAGTCAGCTGCTCATCAGTCAGTTGCCCTGGACAATTTTCAGCTGTGCTTCACAGCTCTGTTAGTGGCTCAGTTTAGAAGATGATGCTTTAACCTAGTTAGAATATTTTCACTCAGTTTTGCTAGAATATTTGAAAACAGCATTTCTTTCTGTGTGTTCTTTGTATTCCTGGAGTTAAAGCTTTGTGCCTACAGGTGGTTTCCTGCAAATTTAGCAGCCAGGGTTCATGGCGTCAGGCCTGTTTTGTGACAAGCCTTTCATTTAGATCTGATGGTTTCCAGGGCGACTTTGGCAAAAACATCTTCTGCCTTCTGGATAGCTGGTTCGTTTGTCAAGGTGACAGAACACCTATCTACTTGCCTGCCTGCAAGTTTGCTGGTGTAGAGAAATGCAGTTGGCACTTCATAATAGTGGATATATTTGGAAGGTTGGTAGAAGAAGAGTGAGAAAATGCACTTTTTTTTTTTCCTAATTGGATAGATGCAGGTCTTGGAAAATGATGTGTATTCCTGTCTATATGGCTTATGATAACTGCTAAAGATAAACCTTCTCGATAGCAGTCTTTTGGCTGCTAAATATTTAAAGTGGTAGGTTTTTTTTTCCCTCAAGATATTTTTATGGGTTTTGTACTGTTCCTTTCAGCCATGGTATGTCTGACTGGCATTTGGAAGATACCAATTAAAGCCCCGTTTTTGCTTTAGAGCCAGCCATTCTGTTTTGTAATAGTATCTTGTTTAAGTACTCGACACAAGTGTCTTTCACAGCAGCCTCTAGTACCATATGATGCTTGTACTGAGGGTGAGACATACCTGCTACTGTACAGCAGATTGTAGGGTGATGACATGTTTAAGATGCCATCGTGAAGACATTTCTAATGCTATGTGTTTTATGTTCTATGTGGTGAAATACTCCATTTTCAAGCATTGAGTCTTGGCTATACATGAAAATCCTGTATGAGCTTGAAGAATCTATGCAAGCTGTAGGGAGGCAAAGCTAAGGTCACTGTAATCTCAACTGTACATCTGTCTGCTTCTGAGCATTTAAAGTACACAGTGTTAATATTTTCCTTCAGGTATCTTATTGATATTTGTATAACCCCCTCTACTAGTGATGATTCACAGGGAAGTGTAAGAGAAATCCCCCATACTAAAGAGCTTATGCTAACAAAATACAGGAGGGAGGGCGAGGTAGGCAGTTTGAGATGATTCGTGACAAGATCAAGATGGGGATAAATCAATAAGAGAAATGAGGTCAAGAGGAAGCAAGGAGGTGCTTGGTGGGTTGAAAACGGGTACTTTTGCAGAAGACAGGAGCAGTGTGAAGGAGACAGCAAGGTCCTCCTTCAGAGGAGGAAAGTAAAGACAAGAGAAGAGAGATGGGAGAAGTAAGGGCACGGTAATGGAATAAGAATAGTGAGTAAATGGTTATTAAAGGTTGTGTAGTGACTTGTTTGAGGTGCTTCTCTTCCTTCTTCCCACTAAAAATTATTTACTTGGCCTTTCAGAATTGAACTGTCCAAAGGACAGTTACGGAAGTCTTAAAACCCATTTCTGCCCATGGCTGTCCTTAAGGAGAAAGGGCTATTTCTGTGAGTAAGTTGGTATTCACATCAGTGGTCTGAGGATCAAATCACTGCATTCATTTTGATGGGGTGACAAGAGCCTTGGTAGTGCTCTCAGATATGGATGTTTCTGTGTAGATGTGAGGAATCTGCTGCAAGGCTTTTTTTTTTTTTTTTTTTTTTTTTNAAAGAAACAAAGTTCTGGGCTTGATGATTTGGTATTGTGAGATCCATACTTGTCCCCTGCGTTTTCTGTCCTTGCTGGTCGAGGATGGTTTCAGGGAATAGCTGCCCTCCTCCTCTGGCGCCGCCGCGTTTGGCGCTCGCTTGAGGCGCGGGTTGTCTCGCGCGGTTCCCTTCAGCCTCCACAATGAGCTCGGTATCTGCTGTACCCTAATGAGCTGCTTTTGTTTCCCTCGTAAACGTGCTCTGCTGTCTGGAGCGTTTCCATTTACAGACAACCCTTGCCAAATTAATTTTATTTAATTATCTCCCAGGGCTAAGCTTGAATACATTTTGTGTTAAATTCGCCGTTTCTCCCTCTTCTGAACGAAATGGACTTAATATCCTTGTTAAAATCTGATTAAAACTAAAATTGAGTTTTTTGAAGTCTGATTATCCCATGAAATGGAATTTTTAAACCTAATTATGAATGGATTTGCATACATTTTTAGCACCATTGAAAAGAAAGTTGAAATAAATTTATTAATGAAATCCTCTTCTGCTGTCTCTTTGGGCCATGACGACTGCAGAGGAGTAAAGGAGGAGGAGAGGAGAGAATAAAAACCATCCCCCCTTTGAAATGTACCCTTTCCCCCCTCCCCAGGCTACTTCCAAAGGTGGTTTGACCTGCTCTCATTTTTATTCCTCTGTCTGTCACCCAGGCAAATTTGGGTAATTGATGGCTTTCTGGAGGCTAACTACACACTTGAGCTGGTTTCACATATTCAAAGCCTTTCCGTGCTCTGAAGGACGGATGTGAGGGGCACCATTTGTTTCAGCTGTTATGTTCTCCGCTGCTTTCCTGAACTAGCCCTGATACAAAATCAATAGGCAGCTCTCGTTTCTCCTTCCTAGCAAACTGTACGTTTGAGCAATTATTTTAAACCTGTTAAAAATAGTTTTACACAGACCCTGGTGAGTGCGCATGTGGGAATTGCGGTTGCTGATGTTCTTGTGAAGTTTCTTTGTAGGAAATATCTTTGTAGGGAATACTGGTATCTCTCCCACGGTGGCTGTTCCCACTGCCCCAGGATTTTGCCCGTGGTGCTGTAGGAGATGGGAGGGCTGGTGGAGATCCCAGCTGGCCCTGGTCTTTCAGTAGGTGCAGAGGGGACCTGGCCAGAGCAGAGCTGGTTTCACGGGGAGGCTTGTGCTGCTGAACCATCCTCTTCATCTCTCCCGTTGGTTGAAAAGGCTGTCTCCTTACAAGGCCGACCTTAAGATGTGGCATCTTGTTGGTAGTGTCCTCCATCCTCTTATTGGGGCTAGAAAGACCTGTCTCTACTGGATAAGCATCACTTAAAAAGTTTTGAGTGTCTTGCTGTGATAGGCTGTGTGAAGATTTTTCCTTTTTTATTATTTTTTTCTGTCAAAAAGTGTAAGTCTGGTAGGAAAAATGTGTTTCTGGAGCTTAGAAATGCTGGACTTGATACTTCTCTCTGCAAAAACTAAATGTTCTTTAAGCATTTGCAAAGTTACTTTTGAGCTGGAGGACTTGCTTTCCATTTGCGTTTTCTTTTTAATCCTGTCTTTTTAAAGGTGAAGTACGAAACCACAGTGGAGGTATCAAGTTCTAAAAGAAATGTCTAGTTCTGTCATTTCCGAGATGCTCCCAAATTGGGGAGTTTTATATGAGGGGAGCAGCCGTCCAGAAGAGGAAGAAGGATTTTGCTGAGTTTTGAGAATGTTTCTGGCTGGCACAGGCTCAGGTTATAAATCAGAATTGTGAAGGAGCAACAGCAAAACTTAAATTTGTACAAGTTGAGAAGAAAGAATCTAGCTGTAGTAGCTGTACCCCAGTGATTTAAGATCATCTTGTGGTTGCTTCTCTTATATTTGTTTACTGCATCTCTTCTACAAAGACAGCTTCAGCATTGGACTTGCCTTATATATGTCGTGTAATTAGGACTCCTGTTCAGCTGTATGTTATAAATGCTCTGCAGCAGCTCCACAGCCAAGCTCCATCTGAGTTTGGAACACTGGATGCACCTTGTCTTAGGGTTTTTTTATAAACCTGCAATCGCCCCAGCAACGAGCAGAGTCAGGAAGCAGTGAAATCCTGGAGAGGGCTAGTGGGGAAGATGTGTTTTTAGGCGTTGGTATCGCAAGGAATTCCACGAGGACTCCTTTAACACTGCGTTGGCGTTTGGTTAGTTCTGCAGTGTCCTTTCACCAAAGACAGAGTAATTGCTTGCAGTAGCTCTCTATGCTATGAAGCACAGCATGCAGAAATAAGCTCTGAAAGGTAAATGTGCGTGCGAGAGAGGATGGAAAAAGGTGTCAAGCAGTGATGTTGGCTTGTTTCTTGTTGTCAAGAGGCTAGGTAGCTCTTTTTTCTTCTGTGAATACATTTCATATGTTGCAAACTGTAGATTGTTTAATTTTACTAGTGCCTTCCCTAGTAGCTCCAGGCACTGAAAGAGGCTGAAACTTGATTTTATGAGTAAGCCAAGATGGTGTCAAAGTACTTGTGACACCAATCCTGTCCTTATCTTAATCCCAGTCACAGAAGCCTATGGCAAAGACACAGGGAGCTCATAATTGCTTTTGGCTGCTCTGAACCTCATGCTTGATGCAGGCAGCTGAGTTGATGTGCTGGTTTGTCAGAGCGCGAGCTGGCAAAAGGAGAACAGTAATTGCTGAAATGCCACTGTTTACATCTTTAATGCGATTACGCTCCAGCAGTTGCACTTTCTATGAACGACTCTTTAAGTCTGCTTCTATTTCCTTCTCACATGAATTATTCATTTTTTTTGGAGGATGGTCATTGGGGTTTGGCTTTCACTGGCAGTTTGATTATATCCACTTAACACTGACTGCTTTGGCATGCTTGAAGTCATTTTTCCTCTATGGGAAAATATGCCCATCATTCTTGGTGTTGAGACTTGGAGTGTATAATCCAACTGCTTTGGGGATGAGTGCCTGGGATTTTTTTTTTTCCTTTGAGTATAGAACATAGGAAGAGATTTTATTTAGATATAGTGCATATGGCCAAGGCTGAGGGCAGCAGTTTCATTGGCGCTGTGTGTCAGGGGACTTGGATTTGAGGTGGTTCTTACGGACAGCTTGGGAGATTTGGATGTTGAGGAGAGAAAGCAGAACTTCCAAATGAGGTGGGATTGATGTGCCCTGGCCTCTAGTGAGAGTAGTTTTTCAGAGTCGAGGATGTTTTGCAGACTCCATTGAAAGCTTTGCTTGGTTGTACTGTTGGGGTGTCAGCCCCAACCCCCCTGTAACAGAGACACTTGGGGCTCTGCCCTTTCCAGGGCTCTGCCTGTGGTCCATCTGCCGAGCTGGGACTGCTGCCTTCAGGCCTGGGTACATTCCTGGTTGTCAACATGTGTCNTTTGCTTGGTTGTACTGTTGGGGTGTCAGCCTCCCCGTAACTTGGGGGACACTTGGGGCTCTGCCCTTTCCAGGGCTCTGCCTGTGGTCCATCTGCCGAGCTGGGACTGCTACCTTCAGGCCTGGGTACATTCCTGGTTGTCAATACGTGTCCAGAGCTGATGTGCTAATGGGCATCCATGAAACTTTCTCAGAAATGTTATTTGTCCTTCACTTTGAATATTAAATTTTTAGAAGCTTTCGGGGGAAAAAAAAAAAAAAAGTATGAGAATTGCTCCATTTGTTTAAAGTTCTGGAAGCTTTTTTTAGCTAAACAGTTCAAAGAGCGCATCTCGCTAATCAGAGGAATATTCTTGCGTCCCTGGGGTGGTCACACTGTTTTAATTGGAACTCAAGCTGCTTTGAAGTCCTTTTTAATCCTCCCTGAGCTGGGGAAAGAGAGTTTGAAGGCAGCACTGTAAATCTGAAATTTCTCCGTTTTATTTACATGTGTCTGGGGACGCGTGTAATTCATTTTCCTGAAGTTAAGCTCACTTGCCGGCGCGCGGACAGCTGAGTGAGGACTGTGCTTCATTAAGTGGGAGGCTGGAGACAGATGGTGGGGGGTTGCGGGCAGCAAACTCGTGTGCTCGGGATTTGTTAGAACCGGTACCTGTGCAATGGGCTCCGCATGGTAACGAGCTTGGTGGGAAGAGCTGGGAGTTAGGGAGATTCCCGCACAGGAGGTGAAGGCCAAGAAAAAGCTATAGTGGTGGTGAAGAATTGAAACGTGTGTCTCAGAATTAACTGAACTAGTCTGGCACTCATAGTGCTGAGGGGTATTACTCGACTGTTTTGCTGTAAGATAAGAAATCAAATTAAATTGACTAAAATTCTTGTGGTTAATAACTTTGTGTCCTTTAAGTATATGTGAGGTTGAATGTTGTTATATTGGAGTTGAATTGTAGGGTTTTATTGGATGCCTGTATTCAGATTACTCAAACTATATGTCTTAGACTCTGCAAAATTTAGGCCTTTCTTCAGTCTGGTTTAGATAGCAGAAATCTATTCTTATCCTGAAGTCCATGTGCATGTGATGTATCCAGCACTAATGGAGCCTCAGTTATAGCTGAAGCCTCTTTGTGCTCTCCTAATACCAATATCTTATAGCAATATATTGCTACTGACCATGCAAGCACTTTCCTTAACCATTTTCTACTTTATTTGTTCCACTATTGATTTCTGTGATAAATATAAGTGGTTTTGGGCCATGTGTTTTCTGCACTTCAGTAATGTTTTTTAACCTCCCATGTTCACTGAAACCAGCGTGTTTCAATTTCTGCTTCTGCCAGAGGTGAGACATCTGCGGTGAAAAGCTTTGAAATAATCTTTGCTTGAGTTTAGATAGTTTTTAATTAATGGAAACAGGCTTAACCCCCGGCTCTCTGTTGAAAACCTAGCACTCCAGTTGAACATCTCAGTGGCAGGTTTTTCATCCTTTCTAGAACTGTAGTTATAAATTGATCTGTAACTGGAGTTATTGGAGAATATATATGTTATTTGTAACTGGATTTATATGTAATTATACATATTTCTAAAAATCCAGTTGCAAGTAACACTTATTGCAGTTTAAAGTTGCCCTTTTGAAGTGGCCATTCCTGCTGTGAAAATGGAGATATATGATTATAATCCAATCTAAATAGGAATAATATATGGCATGTCCAATCACTTTATATAAAAAGCAGCTGAAAGCATGGTCTAGATTCTTGCAAGGACATAGGAACAGTCATTAATATTTCTTCCTGCTCCTGCTGCAGTAAAATAAAATATTGCATTATTAACTGTATTTACATTTTGTGTTTGAAGTCTTAAGAGCAATAGGTACAAAATTATACCATAAAAGATTTTTCTTTCAGAATCATTAATATGGAATTAGGTACACCAAATTAAATTGCAGATTGAGAGGGGGAAAAACATTTGCTTCTCTCATTGTGAGGATGTGCTGATATCTGCTAGTATTTGAGCAGCAACAGCCATTTTTGAAAATCCTTTATGATCCCTTTCAATTCTCCTACTTATGTTCTACGTCTGGTAAATAGCTTAAACATCTGCTTTAAATGTTTTAAAAATCTCTTGTTTTATCTATAATCTCCATTCACTTTTTTGAAAAGTTACAAAAAATACTGTTACTCTCATAAGTCATCTTTGAGTCTTCAGTAGTACAAGGGTATAATTTGACTTAGAATTTCAAATTGATTGTGAATGAATCCCTGCTGCTGAAGGATTGCTGTCTTCAAAATAGTTGTGGGTGTGCCTTTTTCCCCTAAACTAAAGAAAAGCAGAATTGTTATGAGTCCTGATCATAACTGGAAAAGCTGGGAAGGGGGAATACAGTGTCAGATAGTGCAGGCTAAGTTGCAGATGCTGCTGCGATTGTAAGAGATCTCTGTTACTGAAGACCAAGGATGTTCTTCAGTTTCTTTAAAACAAACAACCCCTTCCCCTTTTACTTGTGTCACATTAAGTGATGGTTTGAGAGCACTTCAAAGCCACCCAGGCTACGGTTTAACTCCTAGGAACTGATTGTTTTCCTAAGTTGGAAAATTACAGGGTACAGAACACATAATAGACAACTTGAGAAACAGAGCGTATTTGCAAAGCTATTAAGCTTATTACTGTTGCCTTATGACCTGTTGCACTTTAATCGGAATTAGAGGTCTTTTGTGTCATAACACAGTTGAAATGTGGTGTCTCCTCTCTGCATTATGTAAGGTGTAGCAATGCATGTTATGTGTGTTCTGCAGGCAGGAATTGATCTGTTGCAGTACTATAAAGACTCTTTTTTATTTTTTTTTTTAGTTTTGAGTCGACCCAAATTCTTGAGCCAATAGCATATTTTTCACTACTTATACCATAATTATTTTTTGTGCAACATATCAAAGAATGTCAGATGAAGAGGCGGGAGATCAACGTAAGTTTTGGGCTGGTCAGACCAAATGGTCAGTCTTGTGCTGAATGTGAAACAGCAGAGCAATTCAAGAACACCTCTGGATTAGACCCAGTGCAAATTGAGCTTGTACGTGGCTATGCTTGTCATTATAAGGAGCACAAAATAGTTTATTCTCCTAGTTTCCCATTTCCCTTGCTGTGTACGTACTTTTCTTTGAGGTAATGCATCTTTTTTTCTACTTGAAGCTCAGGTTAGTTTTGACTCTTAATGAAATCTAGGCTTGACAGTGCTGAAAGAAATCATTGCGAGATGACATTGACGTGCTCACAAGTGGAAACAATGATGTGCTGGTGGATCTCCAAACATAGCCTGGATTTCTCAGTGTCTTTGAGAGCCAGCCTGACATTTCGTGCATCTCGAGCCTTCTTTTGCTTTACCCATGTGGCTGGTGCTACCTGGCTGACTGCAGCACTGAGCGCTCCAGGATATGTTTTGATGAAAAGACAGCTGAGCCCGTTCACAGCTTCTTGCTGAAAGGGGTAATTTCAGCAAGCAGAATCAGACCTTTAGTTGAAGAAAATGAACTGAGCAAAACCAGTGATTGTCCCTTCAGCAGCAGCGGGCATTTAGACCGGCTCGGCTGCACTTCCAAATTGTACCCAGAGAAGAAGAACCTGGAAATCTTCAATTTGTGTGAAACTGGCTCTGTTTTGGCAAGGCAAAGCTCCGCGGCCTTGCTGTGCAAATAACACTTGTGCGTGCTTTGGCACTCTTATAAACTTGAAGATTGCTCTTGTTTCCCCGTGACCTCTCAAACACCGTTCGCGTGGTACAATACCCATGACCTGACTTTTGGGTGAATATTTAAAAAATCCCTGTTTTTTGTCTTAACTTCCAAATCTCATTATCAGTGAGTTGGCTACTACTATGTATAATGTTCCCTCTCCTTGAAGTCTCTAAAGCCTTTCACTTCAAAACTGGAATTGAATTATGCAATGTGTGTGCTTCCCATGTTCTGGTTCTCTTCAGTGTTCCCTACTCAGGCAGGGATAGGGATGAGAAAGAAGATTGTGTGTTAAAATGGCAGCCAAATGATGATTTCTTTTTTTTTTTCCCAAAATTAATTTCATCTCAAACTCCTAGATATCTTGAAGGAAGAAACTGAACTCGATTGCCATATTGATAGTATTGGCAGGAAAAACACTCTCCATTAAAACCAGAAGAAAGTCTTTTGACTGGAATTTAAGTTTTTTTTTTTTTTTTTT